>VZTM01002773.1:59694-95549 GCA_013400555.1 Jacana jacana | reverse complement strand
AGGGGGGGGGGAGGGAGGGAGGTGGGGAAAGACATCCACAGATAAAGAACGCGCAACAACATACAGTCTAACTCCGGACAAGTGCCAAAATCTGGTGCCTCCCGCCACTGTGCTTGTCATGAGTCTGTCAGGGCTCAGCAGAAAGCACAAGGGTTCAAGGACAAAGTTTTGATGCATTTTCATGGCAGAGGAAAGACTTTGTAGCTCACAGCCCATGTTTGCAACACAACAGACAAGAGGGAAAGCTTTTATCCCATTTCTCTCTCTCTCTGCCATAAAACCCAGTGCTAAATGGTACCAAACACCTGGGATTTACAGCTTCTTGTAAATGACCATTGCCCAACTCAGGTGAATTTGTTGTAGGTTATGGTACAAACCTGTAGACGGACTTAAACCAGTCGATGTCTTTTCCAAGTTGATTAGGACGTGTGAAATACACAGCAAGTGGGGCAATGTCCCACCCTGACTTGGCTGAAGGCAGCTGATTTCACCATGGAGTATCACCTGGTGCAGGTGCATGTGCCATTGCAGAGCTAATGCGGAGGTGGGATTAAACACTTCCAAGCACTGTTGAGCAAGAAACTGGGAAAATAGAAAAAGCAATCCTTTCTCCCCACTCAACACTCCTTGGATCTACATGTGTGAATTGTTACTACCACCCCAAAAAAGGGATAGTATGAAATCATCTTCACAAGGGCCCAAAGACACACTTATTTGCCATCCAGATGTAACTGCAGGAGGGGAGGTGAGAGAAAATAGCCAAACCACCAGTGCTCCCATTCCAACACACTCAGCACCCAGTGAAGAGGTGGCATTAACAACACCCCTCATCTACTTTCACAAGGTGCTACAGAAAGCCTGATGACTCCCGCTCTCTCCAGGGTTTGTTAGAAAAGCAAAAACATAGCCCAGAACAGACTCTGTGTAGCATTCTGAAAGAGAAACAACAACTGCTTTATTTATATATTTAACTTTTAATTAAAAAATAAAGGTTATCTTAATACATCTCTTGCAGCCTTTGGGCAAAATGCACCCTTAACAAGACTTTATGAAACATGATGCACGTCTATTCTTGGCACACATCTTAAACAAATGCGAACTTCCTGCAGCAACTTCTTAAATCCATCGTTCTCCCCAAACCCTGAAAACATTTAAATGTTCTTTAAAAAACCCTACAAAAATTGGAAGTGGGCCCAAAGCAAAAATCCCAGATCCAAGCATCCAAAAGTTTTGGGAGCAGACTCAAATCCAAACCCTCAATGTTTCATTCAAAGCTTTATCCTGGATCACTGCAAATTCACAGACAAATTCACAGCACCCAAACAACCATGAGAGATGAAATCCAAACGCTGCCCCAGGGATGAATCTTGCTTCGGAAGCTTTATCTTTACATTGGGCCAAAGCAAACCTATGGGTCTGAACTCCTTCCTAAAACTGCTTAAGTTGGGCCTGTCCCTAACAGAAATAAGTGCTAGTTACACGATGAAATGGTGCTATTAGAGCTCCCCATTTCTCAGCTGTCCCCAGTTTGAGATCAGACCAAGTTCTCCATCCACTTGCAGTACTTCAAAAAGGCAAGGATAAAGTCAAGCAAACACACTGCACCCTCCAGAGCAGTCATATCACTGCGCATCTGCCTCCCGCAGCAACAGAAGGAGCCCTGGACCTTTTCCTTGCCAGCAGCTGCCTCATTTCTAGAGGTGGTTTCTCTCCAGCCCCTGTCACTGCCCATTAGGAGGTTCCCGTGCTCCCCGAGGGGAACATGTCCTCCCCACTCCCAGGGCAGTCTTTGTTCTGCCATGGCCCATGATGGCTGATTCCCAAAGGCACAAAGTGACCGTCTTTAGACTTATACACAAGGTCTACATATATATATATTTATATATATATGTACACACACACAATTACATACATATTTAAATATATATATACACATATATATATTTGGGGTTTCTCTTTCATCTTTGTTTTTTTTTGCTTTTCTTTATTCCCCCCTTTCCCTCCTTGCTTTCCTTTTTAACTTAATGGCGTAGTCTCCTCTGCAGAGGGCTCTGGTATATGTTCTGGAGACTTCTCTGTCTCCAGTGAGACTTTTGGCTTCTCCTCTGTCAATTTAAGCTCCTCAGAAGCTTGAGATGCCTCCTGACTCTGCACCTGGCTGTTCATCTTCTCTTCTGCTTCGATTTCCTCCGAGGTGGGAATGGAGTTTTTCTTTGGCCGGCCTTTGGGTTTCGTTGGAGCCTCCTGTCCACCTTTCAGAACCTGAAACAAAGAGTTGAACAGTCAGGAGAGACATCATTAGAGAAGGATGAAGCTCAGCTTTGACCTCAAAGTTAATCCATGACTTGGTCACCATTTCAGCCTCACCAAAACATCTTGCATTCACGGAGTGAGTTCATTCACAATCTCACATAAAATGAAATGCCAGCATTGCCACCCAAGGACATCCAAAATCTGGAGGTCTCTCACTCAGCTCCTACAGTCGCCCAAAAGCGACCTAGGCACACAGTTCTCAACACTACAGACAGAGAAGATTTGATGCAGAATTCAGTTCCTTTTCTGAGAGTTTGCTTCCTTTGAAGTGCAAGTAAGAACAGGCATGAACCTTAGCCAGGGTTTCCTCTGACTGCCTTTCCTCCAGCCTCTTTGGCGTCTGAAATAGCATTTATTACGATTATTTTTTTTAACATCTGCATTAAAATATATGAGACCCTTCATCCATGTAAAAAGTGGGAGTCTGCAAAACAGGTCTGTTCCTATGTTTAATGCCCTCTCCCTTCGGACTGTCACTGCAGCAAGATGACACTTCCAACCAAAGATCTGTACCCAAGGTAACCCCAAATATGTTTGAAATGGCAGTAGCTTCTGCAGCTCCGCATACATGCAAAGACACAGCCTAGAACTGCATCTCCTCTCCTAGGTCAGGACAAACATCTCCCCTGTCACAGCATCACAGTTCCCATGAGGATTTATCAGACAGTTGTCCTTTTTAAAAGAATTTTAACTGGAGAAGGGACAGCAAGTAAGTAAAGAGGTGAAAGGAAGATATAAAAAGCAATAATTAATGATATTAGCTCTCAAAACTGCATTGGTTTCCATGGAGCAACACAATCTTTTTTGTCTATGCATATAACCAATCCCACAAGCATTACGAATGCCAGAAACACAGAGGGAGATATTTTGGTTCTTCCCTCTGTTCTGTTCTAATTTCTACTAATTCTTTTCTGATTCCTACTGCCTATGGTCCCTCTAGCCCACCACATATGTTATGGTATAAACTGTTTTAAAAAGAGTATACATGTAAGGAAAGTGACCAAGAATAAAACAAAATTTGGTATAGATGCAGGTCACTGACACTACCTCAGCTTCCAAATCTGCTCTTTGGGGATCAGCTTTTCAGGGCCATGGAGCAATGGTAACAAACCGCTTACCATTTTCTTCCACTTCATCCTACGGTTCTGGTACCACGTCTTCACCTGGAGCTGAGTCAGCCCCAATGACTGGGCCAAGTCAAGCCTGGGAGACAAGAAGAGACATTGAAATGAGTTCACAGAGAAGCAGGACAGCTCAAATGCCAGCTGCAGCCAATCCAAGAGTGCAAGGACATATAAGTGTTGTATGAAAAAGGAAACATGGCAGAAAAGATGGTGATTTGTTTCTCTAATCTGTTGTTTTGAGAAAGGGTCAGACTAAAGTGGTGAAATGCTGTGAGTTTAGGATGTTTAGATGCTCTTATGGAAGAAGTGAGAATATTTAGCTGTTTGCAGGCTATTTCTTTTTCTCTCTTTTCCTCCAGTGACCACTGGACAAATGAGCAAGCCTAGAAGTCCTGTACTCCAACTGCAAACACTCCATGTTTGTGTGTGAAGCAGGGAGCTAATGCTGCACCGCATCCCTGAGAAACAGGTCTGTGGCCTCTGAACCAAGACACCCAGCATCAGTCTGCCTTTGAAAGTGCTGCTCTTTGTATCACATTTCTCCTTCACTACCAACATAATGGGGATAATAACACTTTCTCATTTCTCAGGGAGTAGCAGTACATCTAAATCTATTAATTTCTTATGCGTTCTGCTATTATAGGCAATTTAGGCTTATAAATGAATTTATTATTTGCGTGTTTAGCTTAAGGGTATATGTGGCAGACAGCCCATAATCCTGATTCATCCTCCACAAATCTCCAACCTGTGCAAGTTTGTCTGAAACCATTCATTATTTCTATATTAAAACCCAGGATATGAAGCAAATGCTTCTCAGAGTAACTCTTTATCCCTCCCCACAGGTCATAGCACCCTGCATCTGTCAGTGTTGTAATGGAGTTGCACAATGGACGGAGTTGGAAATCCTCAACAACGCTGGGCAAGTGCCCCATAGAGTCACGCAAGTCCTGCAGGTAGGCCAGCTCAAGCCCAGAGTCACATTCCAAGGTGTTCTACATCGTGGGAACTTTTTGGAAAACATTTCCCCACCACTGAATGGGGGGTAACACACTTGTCAAGGCCAAGTTTTTAATAGTAAAGCTTTTGTATCAGATGGGCTCCTAGGGCAGTCAATCTCACTCTCATGTTTACAAACACCTACAGACATCATAACAGTTCTCTGTGCTCAAACGCACACTGGTGAATTCATTGTTTCCACCCCCGCCCCCACTTTGTATTCACTCTATACCTACAAGCTTGGTTTGCCCTCATTTTTCATAATATAATGTCTACAAGACACCTCATCGACTTCAAGGTGCTGCCACTCTTATTTGAGAAGCAGAATCCAGCAGAGGCTTTGCCCATTGTACTGCACTTCCTTACCACTAATAAACCAGGTGCTCCCCATTGCTCTCCGATTGGGTACAAGGTTATGTCCAGGCCAAAAGCTACAGGAGTGAATGCACATCGCAAACCATCGCTTGGCCATTGTGTTTCCAGCCTTGAGTTGATGGAGAGAAAGACTGCTTGACTAACTCTTGCCTTGGTACACATATCACACTTGGGTTACCTGCAACCAGTTACCATCATCTCTTGCCACACACATTAGCATAAACACTATTGCCTAGAAACTAGAGGAAACAAACAGAGCGGAAGTGGTACACTGACAGGAGTTGCTCATCATCACCCTCGAGCATGTACAAAGCCACGGAAGAGTCAGATCATAAAATTAATTAAGTCTTGAGTGCTCAACCACTTCACCGTGTCAACCACTTGTTTGTGTGAGGCTGCCAGGAGTCAGTACAGGAGCATCAGGGGCTCTGCAATCGTATGAGACAGCCTGGCCATGCCCAAGAAGTGTGGTCTAGCTGCAATCCTTGACTTTAGTGATAGGCAGTATGAGGGGCAAATGCCAATCTTCAAAACCATTTTAAATTTTGGGACACTGCCATCCGTGGTGTCCAAGGTCTGAGGTACCTTTCAAACCCTCTCTAGGTGTATAAACTTAATAGGAATTGGACAGCTCTATTTCCTGTAATTTAAATTTGCAGAGCAGGATTCAAAGTCTTTGAAACAGATAAAACCTTCCCTTATTTTGCTTTTTCTGTTTGGTACCAAGCAGACCCTAAGAACTTCCCTTTTCCTTCATGAGGACAAGATACTCGGCTGTGCCTTCACAAGGGCCAAGGTACCTTTCAACTCTATGCAGACCTGATTCTGTTTTCCATGCTGATGGACAGGCCAGTGCCTTCTCATTGAATTGCTACCCAACTTTGCTAACAAGAGCTAGTTCAGCAGCCACCTGAAGCTACAACCAACCTCAGCTGCCATGGAGACACAGCCATCCACCACCAGATCCCAGGAGCAGACAGGCTCCCCTCAATTTCAAGTGTGCAGCAGGAATGGGAAAGGCAGAGAGCCTTCTGCTCCGTACCATGCCTATCTCAGCCTGGATGCCTGCTAGAAAGCACATAGATCACCATGTGACATTTCCACTGATCTACTCGTGTCACCTTTGATCCCAGAAAAAGTGAGCCTTGATATTGAGTCTGGTCATGTCCTTGACCAATGGCAGAGGCATCTCTGTGGAGCCAGAATACAGGCACAGCTGAGCAGGGCTAGAGAAGCCCTTTTGCTCATTCCTTTTTCTCCTGTAAGAGACTGACTTACCTGTCAGGTGTAGAGAGATACTTCTGCTTCTGGAACTTCTTCTCCAAGCCCATCAGCTGGAGCTCTGTGAAGATGGTCCTACTCCGGCGTGGCTTTTTTAATCGAGGCGTGGGCAGCTCTGCCTCTGACTCGCTGCTGGCATGGGCCTCGCTGGCAGGGGTCTCTGAGCTCGCAGCCCCTGGGGAGGGTTGGGCTGGAAGCACACAGGAGCTGGTGGCAGCTGGGACCAGGTGAGGGACCACTGCAGGCTGCCTGGTGATGACGGAGATGAGGGGATATGCCCTTAGAGAAGGGGAACCTGGCAGGGAAGGAAGCAGAAGTGGATGAAGGCCAGTTCAGTGCCAATACAGTGAAGCAATGAGAGCACTGGAGAGAGTGAGGAGAAAGGGATACCTTCCCTGGCTCTGCCATTCCCTTGTTAAATGACCACAGACAAGTTAATTCCCCTCTCTGGACCTGTTCCTTCTCCCAAATTGCATATGTCTAACTTTCCTGGGGCTGTTTCCCTACCATGGGGAAAGGAGGGTCTGTGCTTCCATTGCCTTTTTGTTTTTTTTTTTTAAGGAGTTATTACACACCATTGAAGTAATCTGTCTAATTACCACAGGATATTAAACTCCAAGCAAACAATGAAATCTCTGCCCATTCACGTGACTCTGCTTCTCTAGGGCTCATTTGAGCTAATTCCCTTATCTCCCTTCACAGGTGAGAGATGATGGAGTTCAGGTCACAATTCACCTCATCCTCTAGCAGGCAGGTAACTGAGTCAGATGAATGACACTTTCATCCTCCACTGTCCAAACTGACCCCCTTGACCATACAGGCAGATGAGGATGAATAGATCGGAAGCCGAGTTCTTCACCAACTCTTAACTCTACATGTTCTACCAAGCAGTTGATATCAGCCCTAAAAAAAATATCCCCACGGATCCACTCCTATCCTGTCAGGTCAGGGCCCATCTGGGATGACCAATCTAAATATCCCCAACCACTAGAGGAAGTTCTGATTCACTTCAGACCTCCTGAATTTTTGGCTACAGGCAGCTTTCTGCTGAGCCTTAGCGCCAGGAAATCAAACGTTCCTTTAAAATTTGGGCAGGGGAATAGGGCCACGTATGGGAAACATACACTTGTTGCAAGATAGCACCCTACACAACTTCACAACCCACCTGTACAGCCTTGGGCAAGCCACCTTCTTGCTCTGTACCTCAGTTTACCTCATTCACAAACTGGAAACAGTTCTCCTCCTTTACCCACTCCACTGGTAGTAAAACATGGATTAAAGTTTAATGTACATAAAGTATTCTGAAATCTTTAGATAAATGGCACTGTGGAAAGGAACATATTACACCAGCAAGGCCTGATTGTGAAACTCTTAATATGAATCACCACTAACGAAAATAATGATCTTAATTTCAGTGAGTATTTCAGTGAGTAACTCACCACAGTGGAAGAAAGGAGCCTGGCCCGCTGGTGACCTATATTCCTTACCCTCCTCCTCCCAGTGGCGGGCCGAGGGTGCTTAAATCAGGCCCCAGGTAAGCAGCAGTGCACGGGGCACACCAAAGAATTGTGCAGCTTGTTAATTGTCACTTCTCCCCCCAACCACTGCAAGTTGTGCAAAATCCAGCTGCTTACAAAGCAAGCTCGGAAAACTATTGCCAAAACACTGTAAATCCCAACAAACTGTGATTTAAGCAAGACTATGACTACAGACTGGAGTTTAGGCAGGCTGGGACTTAATCCTTGCTTTCTCCCCCACATCTCTACAAAACTAAAAATTAAAGTATTGCCATTAAATGTATATGACTCCTCTTTAATCACCAAGGAATTACTTGAGAGATGAGATCAGCCTGGAGAAGAGAAGGCTTTGGGGAGACCTTAAAGCAGTCTTCAGTATCTGAAGGGGCTACAGGAGAGCTAGAGAGGGACTCTTTGTCAGGGAGTGGAGCGACAGGACAAGGGAGGAATGGTTTTAAATTGAAAGAGGGGAGATTTAGAAAAGATACTACAAAGAAATTCTTTATTGTAAGGGTGGTGAGACCCTGGCCCAGGTTGCCCAGAGAAGCTGTGGCTGCCCCATCCCTGGAGGGGTTCAAGGCCAGGTTGGAGGGGGCTTGGAGCCACGTGGTCTGGTGGGAGGAGTTGGAACTTGATGATCTCTAAGGTGCCTTCCACCTCTAACGATTCTATGATTCTGCCAAGCCAGAAACTGCCAAACCAGCCCTTAGCTTGTGTAAAGTCTTACGTACTTTTTTCTTCCTGTGGATTTTTTTCAGCTGAAGACTGTTCTGGTCCACAGCATCACCAAGTAACCTGGCAGAAATTCTGCCTTGATTTTCTGCCTTGATTTACAACCTCAGTGGCTGGTCAGGACACTACATCAGGACAGAGTGTGCTGTCCTTTCTTTGAACTATTTATTCTGCCCTCACGGGTATTTATGCACCCAGGGACACCAGCCAGCTACACAGAACATAACCCAGATCCCACTCCCATAGTCTATAACCTCCATGATGGTTCCTGCCATCATGGGATAGCAAAAACAATGCTGACCCACCAACAGAACAGACAACTTCCTCTGTTTTGGCCAAATTTGCCCCCAACAGAATCAGCCCCTCTTCCCTTCTTGCAGGGCAGCTCCATGGCAGGAGTCCTTTGCAGGAACCCCGAAACCACCTCCTCCATAACAGATGTTCCTGGGTGAGCCATGAGCAGTGCTGATGCTACTGGGTGAGCCATGAGCAGTGCTGTGCTACTGATCTCAGGCGTTACTGTTCTCCTTCACAGATGCTGTAAGAGAAGAGACTCCAAGGATCCAAGTCCCAGTCTGCTCTGAATGAGGAGACAAAACCAATGTCCTACCTTACACCCTGTTAAAGAGTGGATCCAGCCTTATTATATACTCTTATCCTGCTGTTACAGGGGGTCCTGCTCAAACTCTCCCACCATACAGCTCCTGCTCCCCTGCAGTTTCATTATCTCAGAGCCTGAAACCCCATTCCTGTCCCTGCACACAGACGCCTTTTGGCACCAGATCACTGCTTAACAGATACTTTTACCCTTGTACCCCTATATATTTCCAGCAGGGCTCTCCATAAACCACAAGATTACGAAGAGATAATAAATCACCAGAGCTCAGAAACCCCTGCAAGGCTCCAAGCCACTGAAAATCTCTGGACAAAAGCATTTTTACAAGGGACTCTCTTCAAGGGGGGTCAGCAAAAGGTATTTGATATCAGAGCAACCAGGTCTATTTGCTTTCCCATATGGGATGGCAGCAGCATGTGGAACTGCTCGGGGTGGGAGGAGGCTAACTACAGTGGTCCCAAAGATTAAGATATGCCTCCACCAACCAGAGGAAATCCTCTTTAGGCTATTTTTCTAATAAGCAGGTAGGATGAGGAACAAAAGAACTGCTTTCCTTCTCCCAGGATCAGCAGCAAGAAGTTGGCTATTTTTGTAGAATAGAACAGTGTTTTGTTATTAGAGAAGCAGATGACACGGGAGTTGTCCAGGTCCACGATTTCAAGTGCTGAGCACCTGAATGTGGGGGTACATTTTCCAACCTATTCAGCAGCAGCAGCTGTGACCTGGCCAAGCGCTCAGAAAAGCTCAGCATGCACTTATTTTTGGTGCTCACGTCAGGATGCTTATTTACTTATGGCGCTTTGGAAACCGCTGCTCAACTTCTGTGCAAGTAGAGGTTGCAACTGCGGAGCTGCTGGGAGCTGCAGGTGGTGAACAGATAAACAAAACATGTTTGTTGATCATTTGTGATCATAAGAGAAGCCTTTGCTTTTGGTTTGACACCAACAGTTGCAACTGTGCTTTTAGAAAACATCATAAATAATGAAAACATCTGCTGATGTTCAGCCCAGCTGTACACAAGCCTCAGCCTGGTGAGGACAGAGGAGAGCAAGAGCATAGAGCAAGGACACTATTTAGAGAAAGACTTGGGGTTCAGGGCTGTAGATATTTTCCAGGGGGGAAAGGTGCTGGCCAGAAAGGGGGAAATGCTTTAGCAGTCAACCCACCTTGGAGATAGAGCAACCCAGGGCTGGCCTCTCCTCTGTGTTGTGCTAGTTGGCTTCTAGATCCCCAAGAAAAAAGCCCAAGTCCCATGTCCTGTTATCCCAAAGTTGAAAGGCAGCTGAAGCTGAGCCAGTCCATTGTCTCTAGATACACCATTAATATCACTCCCCTTAAACCATCCGTACAAGCTCTTACCCTGATAAAGCCTTGGCTTCCAAACACTCTGAAATCTGAGGCTAGATCTAAATTTCACATTCCCTAGAGTTCAAAGGTATTTCTATACTGACACAGAATTGTAAGAATGGAATAATTTCTTAATCTTCAACAAATTAAATGCTGGCAAGCAGCTCTTGTCTGCTCAGCACTGTTGTGACATGCTCTGTCTCCCAAAATGGGAAGGAATGGAAATGAAATGCTCTTCCTTCCCATTCCTGCCTTTCAGAACTGTTCCAGCTGAACACATGCTTTCCTGCATTGTTGTCCCAGCATCTTTTTCCCTGGGCTTTTGCACTTGAAAAGCAAAAAGCAGCCCACAAAAAACAGGAGATGAGGCATTAGTTTGCCACCTGAGCAACACACCTCAAATGTTTAACTGTGTCCACCTGAAACAATCAAGAGGCAGCACAGCCCAGTGATGAAGCCACCAGTGGTTTAGGACTCAGGAGGTCTCAATGCTCTTCATAGGGACAGTGGTTTTAGACAGAAAAGTACAAGTTGTATCTATTAGAGTAGTCACACTATTAGAATCAATGTCTAGGGTAGTCTCAGGCTGATTTTGCTGCTGAGCATTTCTTAGATAGTTGGGAAGGATTAGTATAATCCCCACTCTGTACCATGCACAGCCGAGGGTGCAGAGCTTCAGCATCAGAAGTTTTTCCTGTAGTTATTTTTTAAGCATTTGAATAATCTCAATTTGAAGCATCAAGGAAGCTCTTATTTCTGTCCACCTCCATAAAGCTAAGATCTGGCCACTCAGTTGCTAAAACTAACCAAGGGCTAAAAATAAAAAGGACACTGGATCCACAGAGTGTTTTCTAAGGATCTGAAAACGTTTTGCTTTGCTATTTAAATTGGGCTGTGTTGGCAGCTGCTGTACAGGGAATAAGAGACCTGCCCCTTGCACAACACACTGACCCCACCACTTTGAAACGAGTTGGCTTCCTCAAGCCACACAGGTCTAGAAGAGCCCTGGACTTCCATTTCCTAATTACATGTGAAATATTTGTCCTAGAAATTTATCTAGTGTATTCCAAGATGTTTTTTTTCTCCCTTGTTTTGCTTTTCAGCAGTGTCACCAAGAAGGAGGACACAGAGAATTTACCCCATTTTCTCCAGAAGGTCTCAGTCAGGACTGTCAATTGTTACTAGCCAAAACAAGCCAATATTCCAGGAAAATTCTGCAGTGTGTTGCCCTTTCGCTCCCTCTTACCCCAGGTGAGAACACAGGGCGCAACCACCAAAGATCGGGGCTCCCCACACTGGCTCCAGCTCCATGCAGAGGATTTGAGAACACTCTTCATCAGACCAACCTGAAGTCATCTCTACTTATCTGCTGGGATGTTTTGATGCTTCTTATTACCACCAATAGGGACACCACCACTACAGCAGATCACGTTGCAAAAGTTTTAATTAAAAATAAATACTTCAAATTATTCTTTCCCCCTTCTTCCCACCCGCCTTCCCCTGCCCCCCTCCTTCTCCCTGGCTTACGTTCAACCCCAGCAGTCATAGACCAGAGGGAAGAGAAAAGAGAAAGCACTAATTAATTGCACTGTTTGACTGCCAGCAATGGCAG
This sequence comes from Jacana jacana, assembly GCA_013400555.1. NCBI lineage: Eukaryota > Metazoa > Chordata > Aves > Charadriiformes > Jacanidae > Jacana > Jacana jacana. Next base: position 83,636 of record VZTM01002773.1, on the reverse strand, counting down.
AACAGTTTTCCTCCTAGGCAAACTCAGCTAATTCTGTTTTGGAAAGAAAGAAAAAGGAAGGAAAGATTTATGGATCAGCTCCTCTTGGCAGGTCAGTCCTGCTCGGAGGCAGAATGAAATCTCACTCAGAAAGGACTGCAGTGAAAGGTAAATAATAAAAGAAAATGAACTTATGACTCAGGAAGGTCTATAAATCTGTTGTCTCCTGAGTGTCAAAACAAAGGGAACCAAGAAGAAGTTGAGGAAAGGGTTCATTTAGGAAAAAACTTCATTTTGCCGAAGGAGCAGGCAGCCTACTGAAAGGAAGAAGCAAGCCCTGAGCAAAGCTAAGGAGGCAAAAGCAGCGGAGAAATGTTGAGAACCAGTTGACCCAGGCACTGTTTGTGTAGGGCAGAGGGTGTTACATCTACCTTTTCAGCACAGACCCCCAAAAGCCAACATTTTCCAGCCTTGCTATTCCCATGAATCTTGGCTAAACTTTACCACCAGAGCTGAGCTGATGTGATGCAACCCAGAAACTCAACACGGCCCAGAAGCCAATTGGTTGAAGACAACATCCAAGTACCTGCTGTGCCCCCCAGGACACAGGACATCCTCTCAGGCCAGTGTGGGCTCCTTGAGCTGCTCTAGCTGAAGACTGGTGACCTGACCTCGTTCTTATGCTTAGCATCATCAGGCAGCACAAACCATGCGGACCTTTAGCATCTCTCTCGTCCATTAGAAGCTCTGTTGAGGGTAATTAAGCAATAGTTGCCTTTGGATTAGGCCTTACCCTATCTGGTTTTGCTGACATTGGATTTGAGCCTTCTCTGTTCCATCTACACCTGGCTCAGGCCCTGAGCAGTCCCTCTTCTGAATGCCCTTGACTCCCCAGCACCCTGGGGACTGGCAAGCACGGGACCAGCTTCTCCCTGGGTACCGCTGCCTGTCTTTCCTGGAAAGGCAACTTCCCCTCACCTGGGAGGGCTCATCTCAGCCTACGTCCAGCACCGCATCACTGCACTGCCCCGCTGTCAGCTCTCTTGATGAATGAAGCTGTCATGAAAGCATCCACACAGTCAGTTGAGGTCAGAGGCTGTGGGGACAAGGAACATCCACACAGACTCCCGCTCTGGCTGTGCCCTGTCCCTCAAGCCACCAAGTTTACCACGAAGCACCTCCCCAGAAAGATTCCTCCTCATGTCTTCCCTGTGTTTATGTTGTTTTTACAGGTGCTGCCATAATGAGATACCTCGCTTATTTGCAATCACATGATATTATCCAGTAATACACAAAAAACTTAAGCCGCTGTGTAAGCAAAAATACTGCACTCCTAATATTGTCCTTCAGCTCTGCTTTATAATTGTTAACTATTAGCAAGCAGTTTGCATTAGGCTCTTCCTGAGATCAATGCTGTGCTCCACCAAGCACCCTGATAAGAATGCAAAGGCAAAAGGAAAAAGGGGATCAGTAATGGGCTGTGCGGATACTGGGCAAATTCATTTACCCTTGGGAACAAGCAGAGGAGAGGGCAGAAGGGAAATAACCAGCCCAGGATCCAGTCCTTTCCTAGAAGTCCTGCCCCTTGGAGTGCTGGCATTAACATGCACTAGAATCCCAAGTTAAAACCACAACCTGGGTGGTACTTTCACTATGCACCATGGTGCTGTGCACAGACCCCCAGCTCGCCCTAGAACGGGAGGCAGCACAGCCATGCCAAGGTATGACTGCACCTGAGCCAATCATGGCCTATAGAGAGGTGGGCTAATGAGGTTGTGAACACCGTGTTGGCAGCTTGACTGGTACCAAGACATAAGTCAGTGTATTTGTACAGTGCAGTCCTTGCATCACACTGACGCAGATGGTCCTCAGAGCTTCCTACCCTTCTTGTACCTCTCCTCATGGATTGGAAGTCCAGGCATAGCCACTATGTCCTCCTGAAGTTGTCCCCTGCACGAGTCAACTCTGCCTCAACCCAGAGGTGGTACCTAAGTACGGATTGAAAGCATTTTAGCATTCCTGTCAAACAAAGCTGAACCAGAGAGCTGGTGATAGATAATTTGTCAGGAATCCTTTGCATCAGCCAGTTCAGACGTTGATTCTCTTCTCATTCTTTCCAGTCTTACTGTAAGACAAGCCTACAAAGCCTATCTTTGAATACTGAAATAGCTGGAAAATCTGCAGGTGATACTCAGACCTCTAAAAGCGCCTTTTAACAACTTTATAATCAGACCTTTCTGTGGCTAATACATATTAAATAGGAATTTTGAAACTAGGGACGCTTGATAATGCTCTTTATTGTCATAGCTCTTCTCCAGCATCCCAGCAAGTAAGAGTTCAATCCCTTAACTGACAGTTAGCACTGCTTGGAGAGGGGATATTTGTCTTTGTTTTTATTAGGGTTTTGGTTTGGTTTGGTTTTTCCTACTGGCTCTCTTTTTCTTTGGTTCCATGTGGAAACCAGTTGTAGCTAAGCAAGGGCCAAACCCTCTGCACGTGAGCAGAGGTGAAGGGCACTTTTGGGGTATTTTGAAAGCTTCCCAAAATAGTCCCAGGACTCAGCCCAAATGCACAGAGCCAACATTTCCATGGGAATCATGAGTGTCACAGAGGCTACAGAAAAGCAGAACAGCCCTGAATATCAACCCTGAAATCTAAATGCAGAGCTGGAGTATGAGGAGACGCTGGTGGTGTTCCAAAAAAGCACACAGCGAGGTTGCTTGGAGCAAAGTCTAACTATTTATCACCAAAGGTTGCAGGCACAGTTCACTCCACATTTTATTTCCACTCCCTGTTATCCTGACAAGGACTACGAGTCTTGAGAGATTAAATACAACTCAGCTATGGAGTAAAAAGTCTGCTTGGGGGCAAGTGGCTTCTCTGCCTTGTGGAAAAATCCAGATCCAACCGATGCCCGTGGCAAAATGCCCACCAGCTTCAGCCAATCCAGGATTTCAGCCACAGAAGGAAAACAGAAAATAAGTGAAAATTAGTGCAGCTAATTTTAGTGCGGCTAAAATGATCCTTTTGAGGGCATTCTGACTGAAGGCCAGTTCTTCAGGAGTCTGTACCTCCTGTGATAAGCCAAGGGTGAGTGGGGGAAAAAGCGGCACCTTACCCAATGGTAATTTTTGACACCAGCTTCTCAGGTGGGGGAAATTAGTGCTCCTCAAGAATCCTATTTTATCTTCCCTGAGCACATTAGAAAATGGTCACTTCTCTGCTCAATCACATTTCTTTAAGGGGGCATGTTTTCATCTAAGACAGCTGCAAATGAAACCCCTGATGTTAACTTTTATAATAAAAAATATAATGTACCGCAGTAAAAAGTGCTGTTCCTCAAAGCTTCTCTCATCATGCAACTACCTGTCCAGCAACCCAGAGGTGAAAGGAGCCGGATGCAAGCTTCAGCGGCCGTTCCCCAAGCTATGAGACACCTCCATCGTAACAGTCAAGCCCAATTTCAAAGCCGAAAGTGAAATTTCCAGCGCTTGGAGCTGCAAGATCCAGGTTTTCCATTTCAAGCCTGTCCTCATTAGCAATTTATCAACATAATGTTTCAGTGTAACTTCTACATAATAACAGTAATTAATAAGTTTCAATGCATCTGAGGCATGCATGCCAGGGGCCTTCACAAAATCTAACCGGAAAGATAATTAATCCTTACTTAATAATGACATTTGATATTTATATTATGGTTTTTTACATGTTTAAGGCACCATACACACAGTAAGTAATTGGCATTGAACAAAGGATGAGCCTGAGAGCCTCCCTGAATGAGAACATTTCCCTCCCTGCTGCCACGGGCAGATATGTAATACCCTGCCTTAGACAGGGCTGGATGTGGGACAATTATCTCTGTTATAAACATAACCAAAAAATTCACCTACAGCATCAGTGTCTCCAGGGATGCCAGATCCCCGAAGGATGGCACAAGGGTTCTTCTGGCAGGGTTGGCAATACCCATTATAACAAGCCAGCTTTCCTTGAGGTAGGGGAGGAGATAGGAACCTACGATGAACCTGGAGTGGGAAGACCTGGCTGTGCTGCTCTCCCAGGGCTGGTCACCCCGTCACGGTTCCCTGTTCCTTCACAGGACAGCAACACTCAGCTGCTGGGTTTCTGCTCAATTGCTGGAAAAACAGAAGCCAGCTCCATCTGGGTGCTAGATGCTGTTCTCCTTGCACACAGCAGTCTTTCTTTAAACAGGGGAATGGGCCAGGACCTTGTAAAATCCTCAATGAAGAAGAAAAATTATATATATATAAGATTATTATTTTTTTTAAGAATCCATTTGTCTGGTTCTCAAGAAATGGACTCGATGATCCCAAGGGTCTCTTCTAACCTGAATAGTTCTATGAAATCCTTTGTAGCACTCTGGCTTAATCATTGGAGAATGCATCAGAAGAACACACACCACTTCTTTATTTTGAATTATTCTGCTCCACATATTCAAAGGGGAAGCTGCCTTTCAGGAGGAAGCCCCACTCAAGTCAAATCCATTCTCTTCAGGCAAACTGCACATGGCTCAGAGAGGTCCTGTGCTTTGACTGAGGCTACAGAAACTTGATTCTGTCTGAGATTCCTCCTCATTAGCAGATGATCCCTTTAAATCCTACTCAGTGACAAAGGAGGTGCTCTGAACCCAAGCAGTTCAGTCCTATTATCTCCATTAGGCCATCACCACTGGCAACAGCTCCAAGGGGAGGGTGGGTTTGGACATGAACCTCCATTCCAGGCCCTTACTGTTTGGACTCCAAGGGAGTTTTAAGACCAGGCCACATTAGTCCCAGAGAAAGAAATACAAGCACATCTTCCATAAATGACAGCACTCAGAGGGTGGAGAAAAGTTACTGGGATACAAGCCACCAGCTCATTTACCATAGCTGCACCCAGGGACACTTTGGCTCTATTAAGCCAACTTCAATTTGAAGCTCTTTCTTTCGAACTAAGTCATGTGAAATCCTTCAGCCAAGTGTTTTCTCCACTACTGAGGATAAGACTTGGCTCTAGAGCTCATCACCCCTTGGACCCACACTGAGAAAGCAAAGTAGTCAAAAGATTACAGAATCAAATGGCCAGAAGGAATGGATTTAAAGGCAGGGTCTGCTCTTGACTAATGGGGATGGAGGAGAAACACCACTCCAAGGAGGTGCATCTCTCAGGGTGTCTAAGCCTAATTTGCACCATGTTTCTATCTTTACTACTGACAGCCAGATGACTAGACATCTTGGGGCTCTGGGGAGAAACGTAGTAGGCCAAATCCAATCCTCTGTCCAGATCGCCAAGGATCAGTCAAGGAGCGAGATTTGGATTTCAGTCTGGAAACAGATCATCAGAGCTGAGAGGGTACAGTTTAATGGAAGGATACATCACGTTCTGTTCTTTATACTGCTCCCTAAGTATCTCTTACTGGCCGCCGTCCAAGCTACAAGTCTATATGGACTTTGGACAGCCACATTATGGCCATTCTTACATCCTTACACATCTAATAAATAAATCTGCCTTCTCTCAGGATTTCACTGTTTCTCTCCAAGTTCAAACGCATAATGCCATGTGTGCGTAAATCAATCAGTCCCTTTACTTCCTGCTCTGTTAATTATTATCACAACATCCATAAGCAAACACCAGCCTCGGACAGCTGACTAGCCCTGCACACAAAAGCTCTCTTGAAGTTTCTCAAGCCCACCCTTGTGTGAGCTCCAGCAAAAAGCTTGCCATAAATACCACCACCTCTTCCTGCTCCCAGTCTCTGAAACACTCTGGCGAGTGACACATGGGAAGAGAGAGAGTTCAATTGTTTCTGAACACCAGACTGTGTAAATTTTACCTCTTGGATCTTTTGGAAAACGCTTTTTTCTTCTCAGGAGAATAGTAGATCAGTGTTTAAAATACACGGACACCCCCCTCTTTTCTTCCATACTGAAATGAAAGGGGGACTTCAGCAACTCCCAAGATTAACCTGAAAGAGACCTGTCACATCTTGGCAAAGCCTCTGCCTCTTATAAGTGTGGTTTATCATGTCAAGAATTGCTTTATTAATAGTATTGCCCCCATCAGGACTTGTTTAGCAGAGAGGTTGGTCTCTCTGAGCAGCAGATACAATTCTTTGATCTCACATCTGACCTAACAGAGAGAAAACTCAGCTCTGTTTCCTCTGTGGACAAAAATAAACTCTGTGGGCAATTTGGCTGAACAGCTGCACAAACAATGCAATTTAGAAGGATGCAAATGATACACGAGCAGGTTTTGTTCACAGCCTGCCTATCCTTTGTGCTTGCCAATTAGATCAGCGATCTTAACTCAGCTCTCGTGGCTGGGGAAAAGAGAGACATACACAGGGAATAAAGCTAAGCAGAATGCACATCACAGTATTATTCAAGGAAGCTGAAACATTATTATCAGAATCTAGAGCACCTTGGAATAAGGATTGCCTGCAAACCTGATTTTTTTCGTTGAATAAGATGACAAAGACTATGTCATAGCTTCTACCGGCACGGGGCATGGCTATTTTTATTCCCTCCACATCAAACAACAGCACACCCCTGTAGCCCCATGGACTGAATCTGAACGTAGAATGAATCAACAACTGCTAAGCTCTCACTTTTTGGATGGGGAAAAAAAAATACAGCTGAATTTCCAGCTCATAGGAACCTTTCTTTGCAAATCATTCTACAACACTGCTAAAAATCACTGCTGGCAATTTACTTCCCAATACAGTTCCCTTGATTTTGGTGGGACTGTCTACATGATATAAAGTTAGTCAAATGCTGAAGATATTGCAAGAACCACAGGTCCCACAGCTTCATCACTGGCTCTACCTGTAGCCGTGACTATCCAGCATGGACATGGGGAGGCAGATGCTCCCATCGGTTCCACCCCCAGTCTTCAGGAAAACTGGTATTTTACTTGATTCCACATCTGCACTTAATTACCCTGCCCCATGGCCCAGGAGCGAGGACAAGGAAAGCTGCACTGACTGCTGCAGACATCATGGAAAGAGCATGTCAGACCAGACCATTACACATGTGTTTTCACTACAGAGTACAGCCTGTGAGTGAAAATACAAGCAGAGCAGACGAGGCAGCTATGCACTTGGTCTGTAGCAGGGAAACAGAGGTGAGCAACAAGTAGAATAGCCAACTGCTCGGTGGAGAAGAACCTAAATGATTCCAAATGACAACTCAGTCCACTCTACACCAGGGTGCAATGTCTGTACCTGATCTTCAGCCTGTACAAACCTGCAGAGCCCCCAACATCAAAATCAGACTGATTTATAGTAGCTGAGACTCAGCCCATTCATTTTAGGGTGAGCAGTGGTTGGGGTTTTTTCAGCTGAAGCCCAAAACAAGTTTCTCTTCTATTGAAATTGATCTCATCGCAAAAAGGGAGCTGCAAAATGTCTCAAGGATGGGCAGTCTCAGAATGGACGCGCCCAGAATAAGTAGTTCCGTGAGAAAAATATCAACCTTAGAGCTGCAAAGCACTTTGGAGGCATGCAACTACTTACATGGCAGAAAAGCGATGACAAGGTTTTCCCAGCCACCAGCCTGCCTGTACCACAGCACTGGTGGAAGGATAAGCCAGAAATTCCAGTTGGTGAGCTCTAGCTGTACCAGTCCCAAAGAACACGAGCCCTCACTGATGTCAGACATCAGCATGCTATGGTTTTTTTCTGTTCTGATAGGAATTCAGCCAAGGAGACATTGTTTTCACATCTCCAGACAAGTACATAGAATCATTCAGGTTGGAAGAGACCCTTGGGACCATCGAGTCCAACCATCAGCCTCACTCTACAAAGTTCTCCCCTACACCAGATCCCTCAACACCACATCTAATCGACTCTGAAACACAGTCAGGGATGGGGACTCCACCCCCTCCCTGGGCAGCCCATTCCAGTGACTGACAAATTAGTCTTAGGGTGGAGATAGGCCCTAATTAATCATAAGGGTTTGAATTAGATTTCTACAGCATTCAAATTCTACTAGCTTTAAATCTGAATTAACACCATAAAGAACAGAAGTTAGACAGGTGTTAGACACCTGTCTGTAACAGCTCCAATCTAGAACTACAAACATGACCCTAGGAATGCTCTGATTTGGGATACAGATAGGAGATCCCCCATTCCCACTGACTTTATTTACTCTCACCTGCCCAAATAAAGGACCAAAAGAATCAAGTTCTGTTCACTTAGATGTAGATTTTGGGTAAAGAGGACATTAGGCATAATTTCTCCAACCCTGCTGCTGCCTTAATGTGCAATCTCAGCCAAGTCCCTGAATCTCACTGGACTTCTGTTTGCCCCACAGGCAAAAGGAGAAGGATGATACCTACCAGCCACATCAGGCTGTTGTGTGGTCTGGAAAGTACTCACAGAGAAGCCACAAGGGGAGGCAGAGGTGTCACTATCTCAGAGCTTGGTGAAGACATTTCCCATTAATAGATTGCATGAGCACTGGATTGAGAACTCTCTTTTGTGTCATACAATTACGAAATTCCTTAATGTGCCATTAATATATATGTTAATATTGAAGCAATGCTTGTATCCTGTTATTGTGCAACCGGCAATGTTGCCACGGGAACTCCTCCAATAACAGGCACATATGCAGCACATGGTTTTTCTAAACCAAAATAAAACCAAAATAAGCTTTTTCAGCCTTTTTTTTTTTTTTTGTTAGTTGGTTGTTTTTTTTTTGGTTAAAGCTCTTCTACACCAGGAAAGATATTCTTCACAAAGATCAGCCATGGCTGCCAATACTCCCTGCAGACTTCCTTATTTACTTCTCAAACACCATCATCACCAGACTCCTTTATGTGGCACCGCTGGGGTGAAACTCATCTCAGATTTGGTATTTCCATGTTCTCCCCGCAGACAGCATGCCAGACCCTTTACATTGCCAGTGCTTTCGTTAAGCTTCGAAGTGGGGGCCATATCCCACCCAGAACATTATTAAATAATGTTCCTTTTTTTTTTTTTTTGTTAGTTGGTTGTTTAAATATGATGAAAAGGAAGCAAACACTATCAATCCACTGAGCTGAACTGGTTTGCTTTGCTCAGCAACAGTATAATAGTTACGAGGGGTCTTTTAAATTCCAACTGCTAAATGAGCCTTTAATATGTATTTGGTGGACCACATACAAAAAAGCACCTCAATTCTAACATTTTCTAAAAATCCTACTCATCTTTTTCTCTCTCTTGAAGTATCAATGTAATGCTGTCTCTGTTTCCACCCTGGATCTGCTGGGAAACCAGATCCAAAGTCTTTCAGTTTATGTAGAGCTTCAGAAAGACTTGCTTGGACACCGCAACCTGTTTCACAGTCTTGATATAGTTTCTCCAAATAATTCAAGAGTCTTTATTTAAGTGCCTTTCCTCCTCCTTTTATTAAATTTCTATAGAAATTAAAATCTTGATGTTAGATGGATGCAGTGGTGAAATGCACAGATATATACAATTGCTTTAATAAAAATACGACTTCTCTTCTGTGCATTCACTACCACAGACACCTCACTACCACGTCCTTTACACATACAAAATGACTTAGTGGGGGGAGAAAAAGTGCAACTGCAACTAAAGCAAAATCAGAAACTTTAGTGTGATACAAGCATTGGCTCAAAATAACTAAAGATTTCTGATTACTTTAGTCCTTCATTAAAAATAAAAACCAATAATAATACCAAGACAGACAGAATTTAAGGCATTTGAATAGCTTGCTCCTTCCAAATTTATAAAGTTTCAAACTGACAACAAACATATTCCTACTCCTTCGCAAATTGGAAGGAATAACATAACAACCTCTAAAGAAAGAGAAAAATCCCATTATGAAACAAAAATCCACTTGAGTGGTCTTTGCACACGTCATGAAGAGGCAAAAAGGGCATAATTTTAATTATTTTCTCCTCTTCATAGATCACCTTTCGTTAAATAGTTGAGACTCAAACATACTCCCACCAAGACGTTAACATCTCATTTCCAAGTACTGCTTGGGTGAGGAGACCAAATAAAAATAAATGGCTTCTACAATAAGACACACCATCCATCATCAGCATGTAAAATGCAGTCATTAATCACAGCAGCAACCTACTTATTATGGTATTCAAGCACTGGCAATACAAATGCTTATAAAACAGGGACTCCTTTCATAATTCCCTGCCCTTGTCTCTCAATAGTTTAGAGGATTAACCCTTTTACAACGAGGGATGGGCAAACTGGTTTTGCCTAATTCCAAATCAACTTGACGTCATGGGTTCGAAAGTTCGACTTGAACTCAAACACTATCAGATGCAGCTTGTGTGGAGGGGAAACAGCAAGAAAGAGCTCAGGGTGCAAAAAAGGAAGGAGTACAGTGAAAGGGCATAGCGGAAAACCCAGCAGGACATGGACAGGATGAAAAAGGTCCAGTAAAAGGTCAAAGGATGGATAAAAATTGCATAACGAATGAGTTTAAACACCAACAAAGTAATAAATGCAGCTTTGTCTTAACACCTATCTTAACAGGATTTGTGGGGAAGTATCTTCCCTCCTACAGACCTATCTTTGGTGAGATAAGCATCCAGATTTTCAGCTGCACTTAATCGTCATGACAAGTGGAGTTAAACATACACAATCCCCACTGACTATATTACTTAGAGCTTCTCTTGTATTTCTTAGCAAAGGATTCTACGACACTTTGCACAAGTGTTGATGAACTGCTGGTTTGCTTTAGCTGATGGGAAGGATGAGGCATGAAGCAAGCATTTAACTAGCTTCACATGGTATAGTGAGTCGAGGACTGAGCCAAGTAGAGATGGTCAAACCATCTGTGTGTGTGTCCACCTGTCCACTGCAAAGTTCTCAGCTATTCCATGGGTTCTGCAAAATCACAGACTCCATTCAGGTGCCCTGGCTCCCAACAGCAACTTGTCTCAAGCTGCCAGTAAATGAATGCTCAGCAGAAAATGTTCAGTTCATATATTTGGTATCTGATGCAATTCCTTTTCTTTATCTACACACCCAAAACTTGTAATGGCTTCAAGGAGTAAATAAGAAATGAAGACAGAGGAGAAAAAAAATCAAAAGGTGCTGAGAAAAGCAATATTTGGAGACAATCTGCAGCATGGAAAGGGTTAATCTAGAGTTTAAAATACATCTCACAATTTATTGTTTGTTGTAAAAAGTGGGACATTTGAATGAAAAAAATTCTTGTGGAGAGGAACTACATGAGATATGTATTTGAATTTTCTCACAATGTGTGAACTGGCCTCAGCTTAACCGAAGGCAACAACTTTTCAAACACTTAAATTAACTTTGTCATCGACTGGACAAACATTTCCAATGTTGGTATCAATTACTGGAGGCAAATGACCCATGATTGGCTTTGGGGAAAACAAACACTTTGAGAAGATAAATTAACATTATTAACATTAAAGCTACGGGCCAGGTGCCGGGAATAAACACTTAAGTTTCAATTAACAAAGCAGCAATAGGCAAGAGCAGCTATTCCATTATAACTTTTTTCCATATGTAAGAAATACTCAGTGAATACCTTGTAGACGTGACTGGATTCAGGGTGAAGTGGGTTATGTCCTGGCACATCCTCAGCAAGAAGTTCAAATCATTGCAGAGGCACTCAGAGAATTCAGCGCCAGCTCTGCTTCTGAAGAAATACTGGGAGTTTTCCCGAGATATTTCCCCTAAAGGAAATGTTTTCCTTCAACCATTCAAGGCGCTGCAATGAATGAAAGCGTTTCCAGGATCCTTCACGGTCCCAAAGCATTTTCTATCCCATCATTTACTACAGGAAAGCATCGTTTTTATTTTGCAGGCTTTTATTCAGAGATAGAGAAATACAATCAGCTGGTAAAAACAGTTTCACTACATTTGCCTTTTGAAAGATACTGCCAAAGATCACTGGTGAGTTAATAGGAGTCAAACAAATCACACCTGGGCTGCACTAAGCCTCCAGCATCTGTGACTGATAATAGTTAAATCTCAGCTTTTAAATAGCTGTCAACTGATTTTAATGCATTTTTACAAGCCGTGACATGACTAATCATGTTAATATTAAGAAGAAAGAAGGCACAGATCACAAAAATCAGGGTTTTTTTTTTCAAACATTAAAGCCACAGGTCACCAACTACAGCTACCAATTTGTTGGCATCGCTTTCATGGTTGTGTCTTTGTTCACTGATGGGGAAGAAAACAGGCAATATTTTTTCCCCCAAGTTGAGTATGTGCTATGGAAGTCCTAGATCAATGTTTATCATGGTTGTATCCCTTCTTCCTGATTAGTTTTACTCTTCTAGGAAGAACGGAAATTTCCATTCCGTAGTTGCAAGCTCTTTTGAAAGTGTTAGTGGAAGCCATTAATTGACCCTGCTGTTAATAGAAAGCACATGGAAAACAGAAAAGGATACAAAAAAGCCAACGCAGTCACGAACACTGTGGCAGCACAAAGGAAATAATGACATAATTTGCTGAACTGAGTTTGTCAGACTAAAAATGAAGTCCATTTAGGCAGCTCAAGGGCTCTGCAGAGGCTCCAGCAGCCCTGCCCTGGCTGTGCGTGCGGCCACAGCCACCACTGCCATTTGCACCCATGTGCCCATTGCTGGCCCTTTGCTGCTCTGCAAACGCCCAGCACCTCCATCCGCCACACAGCGGTTTCACAGAGCAATGCCAGGTCCTGAGCTCCAACAGGGAGCAGGCCCTGTCTTTCATTTTAAACACAGCTGCTGGTGAAGACAGAAAACAAAAATCTCCAAACCCTTCCAGCACTTGGCATCGTCTGTCTGTGGGGACAAATTTAGTTTGCTCAGAGGAACAGGAGTGACCCCAGCTTGCAGCTATTCCCTGTTGGATCTGCAGCTTGCCATGTTCCACAGCTTTTGACGAATCTTTACGGATGTCACTTGGGATGTGATACTGAAACCTCCTGAGACAGCCTGGAAACCTTACACCTGCCAACTGTCTTTTAAAAACGGCAGGAGATGCCTTTACCCTGCTGGAAAAGGGATGGTGAGGAGAAATTCTGAGGACAGAATGAAAAGGATCAACCTTGAATAAAGAGCATAAATTGTCTTATTGTCTTAAAAGTAGGCTTGTGAGTCACTATTTAAAAGATAATCATGGAATAATAATAATCCCTCCGATTTTCTGAAACCACTACCATGTGTCATTAAACCTGGAAGTATTTATAAATCACACAGGTTATTACTTTTAAAACAGTGTTTTGGATGCTGTACTTTGTTCAGCTGAGACAAAGGTGAGCATCCATAACCATTACAGTGTTGAAAACTAGGTCACACAAAAGCTTTGGTGGTTGAGGAGCTCTCTAAACCCTGACGATTAGATGAAACATCAGCGGGGTTTCTCCAGTCTCTCTTCAGTGATCTTTACTGTCTCTTCTCGTGCCATAGCCGGCCTGCCTGGCCCTGACAGACAGAAATCCATCTGCAGAACCAGTTGCTGCCACATCTCTTCACTGCAGATGGGGACTAGAGGGGCCAGGCTCCCGTCTGAGAGGTCTCTGTCTCTCAGCCCCAAGGAAAAAAAAGGTCTCAATAGAGCTGTACAAATAAAACACTATCAGTCTGGGATTTCGTAAATGCTTTTGTATTAATGTAATTTAAGTGCTAAACTACCTTATAATAATGTGCTTTTAAATGTTTACAGTTAAGGCATAATTGAATTTGACTCATTTTGGCCCCCATCCAATGACAATTTAATTGACTTCAGTGGGAGTTGGATTGGGCTTTAAGTAATTTTAACTAAAATAATCCATCAATTGTTCCTCACCCTCTTCATCAAACTTCTTCCCATCACTCATGATTGCTCTGTCATTTATTGCAGCAAGGTGAAACCAACCCTTCTAACTTTTGGCATGGCTTCCTATCCCTCAGTGGAGAATTTCACTATTACCCAGCAACTTAAACTAAATCTACTTAAAGGGAAGCGAAAGAGCATAGGAAAGAGCAGGTGGCAGAGACACAAACTGCCTAGAACTGTCCTCTGCTGCCACACAAAACTTCAAATACCAGCTCCTCCGCTACTTAGTCACCGCGGGAACAAAATGAACTGTTAGCAAAGCTGTCAAGAGGAGGTTTAGAACAAAACAGACAGAAGGGTGAAGCAAATGTATTCACAAACTCACACAAATGTTTTATGGCAAAAAAAAAAAAAATCCCCAATATATTGTATCAATTATTACATGACTCTATTTCAGGGAGATTGATCATATCTTTCCACGCATTTTCACTGATGAATAAAAACAAGTCCGGGCACTAGACCTTCCTAAAGACATGTAGAGTTATGCGATTCTACGTACGTGATAGGCACGGCATGTGAGCAGATACTCTCCATAGGACAGCACCCACCACTGCTAATTTTGCTTTAAAGCCAACAGGTTAATCCGTCATAGAATACCTTATTTAAGTAACCACAGACATACCACACACGTTTCTGTGTCTTGTAAAAGAAAAGGAGATGCTTTTATTAAGGCTTCAACCATTCCGCACTTACACAACAGGGTTTTGGTTTTTAATGGATCAACACAGGCAGTCGTACGCAGGATGTGGCAATGGGTCCTGTACACTCCGAGCTACTGGGACCTGGTCTTGCTTCAACAGCTATTAAAATCCATTTCAGGAAATCCAACCTCTGGAAGGTGAAATCCGATCAGCAGGAAAACAAGCCATTAACCATTCTGCAACTCGCAAGATAATCATTAGTAGAAATAGCCAAAGCCAAATGTTTATAGATGACTTGGAGATTACCTTGAAAACTCCCTTGTTCTGAAGAACTTCCACAAAATAGTAGCAAGATTATCTGAGTTACAGGACAAATAGAAGTGCTTCCAATTCAAATCCTTCTTTGCATGAGTAGTCCCGCTGAAGTCAGCCAACTAACTATGAGTAAAACCACTGGCACATTAAAGAATTTAAAAGATAACACCTGAACGCACACAATCAAGCACATTTTTAGGTCATTGTAAGGTTGTTGCTCCAAATCTCACAGAAAAGAGCATAGGTACTTGCAACCTTTCAGGCATCACATTTTCAAAGGGAATTCTATTTTTGTTACATAGGAAATTCCAAAAAACCGTTTTTCTCCTTCCTTCACCTTCAGGGAGACTGAGGACTTTTGGGGAAAGGCTGGTCCTTGCCCTTCCCTTTAGCTACTTAAACAGGTTTCAGCACCAAGTACCCAAAACCTGCTTAAACCATCTGCAACTGGTAACTTAGTGTTCTTCAGAACTGCATTTCTGGTCAAGAGAAATGAGGGAGAAGATGCCAAGAAGCAGTCCAAATGAAAAGTTACATGAGAGGACGATGGAAAATATTAAGTATTTATTGTGCGAGCCAGGTCCTAACACCAAATCTCTCTGTATTTTTAAAGACGTCATTAAAGTGTAGCTTTGGGAATTTCACATCACTCAAAGGGCTAGAAGCTCAGCTAGACTCTCCCAGAGTGCCAGGAACACAAGAAATAATAAATAGATAACCCAGTGAGGGGGAAATCCACCTCCAATATTTCTATTAATATCACCTCATGATTTATTGCTGTTAAGCCTAATCTGAAACTCTTGCATTCATCAGACCCATGCAGTCCATGGTGGGAGCAATCAGCCACACCATGGCACAGAAATTCTTCATAGCAGAGGGAGAACAAGAGCCACCAAGCAGAAGCAGGCTCAGCACATCTACTGCCCAGCTCCCACCAGCTTGTTCTTGCGATCCTGTTCTGTAACTTACACAACACAGCTGAGATCACAAATCAGGCCCTAAACTTTCCAAGGAACTATTATATCCCAGCAAATGAAGCTCATGATAACGTGTTCTCGCTTCTGCAGTCCAGCTGGAGCAGTTCTTAAATAGAACTAACTGAAAATGGTCGGTTTTAACTTCCTTTCATCAAAAAAGAGAAAAAAATAAAGTTTTGCAATACAGAAAGTAACTTCAATGCTTTGCCAAATGGCTCATATAAAAAAAGAAAGTGTTGAATAATTTCGTTTCAGGCTTCAGAAGCTATGTTTTCAATATTTTATTCCAGCTCAAGTGTCTTCTCTGGTCTGATTCCCCCCTCCACACACACTTTTTAAACTTTTAACTTGCTGAAATACATTCAAAACATTGTGCTTCACTCTGAACTGAAAAGGACAATGGATTATTGTTTCTTCTACCTACCATCCCACCAAATCATCCATTTTTCTGACTACTCCTAGTATTTTTGCTTCGATGGGACAACACTTCATACACAGTCTGCAAATGCAAAGCCTAAATTTCCAGTTCCTCCAAGCAGGGCTGTTCACAATCCACCTCTAACTAGACTCAAGTTATCAAGGGAACGAGCGAAAGAAATAAATATTCAGAACCAAGAAGATCATCTGAGCAACAGGGAGTAAAAGTGGAGCGTCCCTCTAACCCAGTAAATGCCAGCAGCGGATTAAGAAACAACTCCAGCGAGCGTACGGAGCAAGTCAGCCACAGAGATGAGTTCCCGATGTGAAGATCAATTCCAGATCATCAGCTCTGCCACCTATCGTGCAGAATTGCAAGTAAATCTTCCTTCCTCGCAGGCCTACACTGAGAGCATGGAAACAACTAGAAGTCAGAAAGGCAGAGGTTTCTTTCCATCGTCCAAAGCTGCTGACAACACTCCTATTGGCATTAAATCCCTTCTGAAGCTGGATCAGCACACCACCAAGACTATGATACAGCAAGCTGTCCCTCACCAAACTCACTCTTTCACTGGAAAATAAACATAATGCTCACCACAAGTAAACAGAGGAAAAAACAAAAAGTCTCCTTAGTTACTGCTCTGTTCCCTGGAGCCTGGCGACTTCACTGGGAGCTTCACACAACTCCTTGGGCTCAAAACACCCCCTCTTCTTTTTCCCCAGCTTCCCCAGTGAGGATATTCTTGCCCTTGCTGGTGCCCAGTACCCAGCTCATGCCCAGTACCAGCTGGTACTGAAGGCAGCGATGCTGGGGGACATTCATTCTACAGGACAAGTCTGTCCCATCCTGCATTTTACAGCAGCAAGTTGAAGAAAAATCACAACAACGTGTGGCCCTGGGTCTCTATCGTGCAGTCTCCACGAGCAGTGTCCAAATTGAGAATACTTGTTACAAATCTACAGCATTTTAGGCTAAACCAACATGTACACCAGTTTAATTTGATTTCATCTGTACTTCAGTGCAAGCCAGGAGGCTTTAAAAAATAAGGTGTAGGTGTCAATTTTCCCAGTGGAATCCCACATTCATTAATACCTCCTATTATAGCATTCCCCCGCAATGCTTATTCATGCTCAGCCACAAACACAGCACTGATTGCTCTCCACGGCAGGCTTTATTGCAATCACTGGACTGTGATTTTCTGCTTTGTTCCATGCAGTTTTGCCTTTCATTAATTTCTTTTACTCGCTGTTATCAGTACCGAGATACACACAGCAAAATTCAGATATGATTCCAAATCTTCAAGTATCTAGCACCAAAACTTCTTTGGAGTCAGATTTCCCAGCTCAGTCTAAGTG
The DNA here is from genome assembly GCA_013400555.1 of Jacana jacana. Classification (NCBI taxonomy): domain Eukaryota; kingdom Metazoa; phylum Chordata; class Aves; order Charadriiformes; family Jacanidae; genus Jacana; species Jacana jacana. The sequence continues at coordinate 66,144 of VZTM01002773.1, read as the reverse complement.
CGTCCTGTTTTCAAATTCAAGTTCTGATCTGGCTTTGCTTCTGAAATACCATCTCTAATATTGGAGCTAATCTGATGGAGAAAGCAGACAGATTCTTTTCTGAGTGTATAGTTATTATTAGCCAGCCCTTTATTATCCCTCATAAGCAACATTTTGCAATTTCTGAACTGTGTTTTCCACTAAAGATGTCAAAACACGTAAAAATCAAGGCAGACATCCCTGCAAAGTGCTGAGCTCTTTAAAGTTACATTTTGTGCCCAATCTCCAGCAGTTACAGATGAACCCACTTTCAAAGCTCAGAGCATTAGTTCAGTTTACCTCGGCTGGCTTCAGCGCAATTGCTACAGGAAGACTTTTTCTTGTAGGGCTAATATGAACAGGGAGTTACTTGGCTGAGAGTTTTTAGAAAACTCAGGCTTTCCTGAATAAATCTAATAATAAATAAAGCTGAATAAATCACGCTAAGGGAGCGGGGAGATGGTTCCGACAGCAAATTCCGACATTTTTAGAGAAGTGCTCTGAAACATCAACTTAAATGTGACTTCACCTTCTGGGATCTGCGCACAGTAACACCACATGGAATTATCTCACGTTTATTAGCAATATCTGAAAGCTTCTCTAATACTGGGATCTGCACACAGTAACGCCACATGGAATTATCTCACGTTTATTAGCAATATCTGAAAGCTTCTCTAATACTGGATCAGAGACGCCTACAGAAGCAGCACTTTATATTTTTCAGGAGTGATAGATTTCTTTTGTCATTTTGCCTGTACTTTTGGGTATTAAACTATGGAATGATACGATCATTATAAGCTAAACTCTGGAACGTAGATGGTTTTCAAAAGGCTGTTTTTGTTTTCTTCATATGTTTGCAGAAATAATCAGGAAAAAAAAAATCCCACGGAGTGTTGCGGCGCTGCGGGTTTCAATCCAGAGCTCTGCAATTTAAGTTGGCACCTATTGCTCTCTACTGCCATCCAAACAAGCATATCCCTTCTGGCCTGCCTCCCTCTGCAAATCCAGTTTGGGACTCAGGTCTTTAATGGACCTTGTTAATCACTAAGCCCCAGCTCCTGCCATTGCAGGGCCACATTTAAGACACGTAGGTTCTCCTGAGCCACCCACGAGACCAAAACTCATCCCAGTCATTAATCCAAGGTGTTGGGAAGCCACAGCAAATGTGCTGGGGGATGGCGACTCAACCCTCGCCGAAGGCTGAGGGGAGGCTGGGGACACTCAGGTTCAAGTCAGCCTGGTAGAAGATACACCCAACAACTTTTATTTGCTTTATTTAATAGGATTAATCCAGCTGTTACGTTCCAGATAACACGCTTTGAACAGATGGCCTCTTATTTTTTCCCCACGTCGGGATACACGCTACATGGATCCCCCTTTCCTCTCCCACAGTGCCCGCTTTCCCCGAGGATCTCTGTAACAATATCTATCTAACTTAAAGGAAAAGGGTTCAGCCAGTATTTGAGCAAAAGAAATAGCTTCCAGCCCAATTTTAAGTAATGTCCCAGAGCAAATTCAAACCTTGCCCGTATCAAGGCCTTTTTTAAACAGAATCTGAAGGAATCTTGTTGTGAGGTTCCACATAAAAACTGAGCTGTTTTAAGACACCATAAATCTACTTTTTCACTAAAATGGCTGACAAGACTGACCGAGGACCAGGAGTATCAAAGCTCACACTTTATCGCACAAGCAGTGATTCCCCACCGGCTCCAGCGGTTGCAGGTATCACTTAATCTAATCCAGAAAGCAAAAATATCAAATATACCAGGAAAATGGGAGCTTGAAAAAAACCTTTGGGAAAAGCCCTTTCCACTTTCATCCTATGATAAAACAACAGAAGGCAGACAAAAGAACTGAAAAAGAAAAATTCAAGTTTTGAACACTTCTGTATTAGAAACCTACCTAAAAGAAAACCTCAATTCAGTCTCTGCCTTCAAAAATACAACCCAAAAATCCAAAATAATAATTTCAGGGAAGCAAGTCACAATTATTAGTGTTCTTTAAAGGCACACCTTGTTCCCCAGATTAGCCGCAGAGATGCAAAAATGCTGAGAAACTGCAGGTAGTGTACTTTAAAATATATGTAGAGCTGTACGATCCCCTTTAAAGACAACTCCCATTATACAAGTGCAAATATTTGCTATTAAAGCAGCTAATTCTCTCTGGAGACAAAACTGCACTGATATAAGTTATTTTTGTACCTCTAAAGCTACATTCATGTAAAGTGTAACTCAATCACAGCTACTGCAGCAGATAAAAAGAGGAAACAGCCCAGTCCTGCCCGAGATAACAGTGAAAAACATTGGTGTAGAATGGAAATAAATTACATGGATGTTCATTGGAATTTAAGCTATAAATCACTCAGGTAATTTTAAATTTGTGGTATTTTGATGAGTTCCAGAACAGATCCAGGTAGAAATAAACACATGGCGTAGATAACTACTTTGAACTACATGACTTTGCTAAAATAAACTGGAAACTCACAGAAAGCTCCCTCATGAAAGAGGCAATGCAATTATATTTAATTCAACCATCTTCATTTAATTGGAATAGTTTAGAAAGGACACTCAAGACCAATATTGTCCATTATCCATAGACAATGTCAGGAATTCCATCATCACTGGGGAGAGCACACAACTCCCCCCCCGGCCCCCAGACATGACCGCCCTTTCAAGCTATTTTAGTTACTTTGATAAATATGAAACATTTGCAGTTTGATCTCATAACATCACACACTGACAACGTCCTTTGACTTTTTTATCATTCACTCAACTGCAAATACAACGTGTGGATTTTGAATGTATCGCTAAAGCAAGACTTAAAATAATAATCCGGGAAACATACCAAAATCGGTATAGACTCACCTACAAATGTTTTTAAATATAAAATTGAAAAAATTATATAAAGACAATTTGAAAAATGATTCCTATAGGACTCTGCTCGGTCAAAAAGCAACTTTCAGAAATCCCTAGAGCAAACCAAGAATGAAAACTGGAATCGTTGCTTATAAAATTAATTAGATACAACATAAGCCAATAAAGGTATAAATACCATTAAACAAAATAAATGTTTTCACTACATCATCGCAATCCAAAGAGCCATAAATCAAAAAGGTATTAACCACCATCTGAAAATATTTGTTTATATATATTTAATTTTATTGTTATCATAATAGCTCTGAACATGGGGATTTTGTCACAGACTCCACGTAGGTACAGCCTTGTTTATTTAGCTCAATAAATGCCACAACACTTGTTCATATACCAGATTTTAAGCTAATGATGGATCATTTTCACAAGGAATTACATTTTTCTTTCTGAAGAAAAATTTGGATTGGGGCTCATTCCAAGCTCTTCACAATGAGAATGTCCCCGGGTGAGATGGGTGAGCTTCACATCAGACCTCCTTGTGCTCCTCATGACTCAAAACGCCAGGCTTCACCCTCACCGCGCACAGGAAAATTCCTAAACACTCCTTCTATCCCCATTTCCCTCTGCCTGATAATTTTGTTTTGTCCTAATTCAGCTGCACGGGCTTCAATATTTACTGTTTGATCATAGCCAAAAGAAAAAGTATTTTCCATTTCAGATCTCTCAATACCGGATGTTGTTCAACACTCACCACACGATGTAAACACCTTCTATCTTTCAGCTCCAAATAAATTATAAAAGCGTATCAGACTTCGGCTTCACCCAAGATGAAAGAACTATTCACTCTTTAGCCCATGAAAACACCTCCAAAATTTGACTCCTGACTGGAGAAAAAGCCATAGCACTGAAGAGCAGCTCAGCTGAAGCAACTAATCACTCATTAGTGGTTCGAACGCACCCAAGCCCCAGCCACAACTCTACTGCCAAGGGAAATTTCTGTGATTTAGATTAAGATTCATTTCTTCTAGACCGCAAAGAGACTAAGTGCTGATTAACTCAGGAGACAAAGGAAACACAGGCAGCAAGTTAAACACCACAGCGCTCTATTTCTGCAGTCCGTAATCTCTAAGTGGTCTGCGTTGGGGTTGGGTTTTTTTAACAGATTTTTGTTGGCTATTTTTCAAATCCTTCCATATTTTGTTATCTTTTGTGGTATTGTCCATTTCTTAGACAATCATAGAATTTCCTCTCTTTTATAATAATAATAAAACATTCCACTATCTAATACCTATAGGACTTCAGTTATCCCTACAAACCATAAAATGCTTACAATTTGGAAGAGTGGGCTTTTGTAGCCGTTTGATAGCTTTATTCCCGCAAGCAAATCTCTCTCCATACTTCACTTCAAGCGCTGTGACTCCATAAAGCTTATACCATCAGAAGCAGATATTCATAATCCGCCCCAAATCGGGGACAGGCCAGAGCTTGGGCTAGAAACATGGTCTTGAGGGCAAATTCATTAAATATCCCAGGCACAAAGAGAAATAAGGCTTTAATTGAAGAGTAACCGCAGGAGTCATGCTAGCATCACTCAATCCACTGCTGAATCATTTGAGGATTATTAATGATTATTTAATGAATCTATATTAATCTTGCAAAGACAGTGGTTGCTATACTTGACACAGAAGTACATGTTAAAAAAGTAAAGAATTCTCCATGGAGGTGGTGAGACTCCAAACAGCTGCTGGGAAACACCCCACCCATCAAAAATGCTGAGGAGCCCTCAGCCTTAATGTGACACTCAGATCCTGGTTTTTGCTGCAGAGTTGGTGGGACCTGCTCTTGGATGTCGGTAAACATTCAGCTGAATATTCCTTTTGGGTGCTAAAGGGAGCTTTCTTTTCTATCGTTTCCTTTTTCTGTACAGAGGGAGACAGAAATCTCTCCCCTCTTGCTTGGCAGAGTGGGGTCTGTGGAAGGGATGCCAGGGACTCTGGTGGGTGCAGAATTGGGCTCTCACCATGGAACTGTGAGCTCCCACACACGTCCCCTTTTGGGACAGTCATGCCCATTTTGGCCCATCACCGAATTTCGTTGTCTACGCTGTAGTGAGGGATTAGCTCTGAAAAATTCCCTTGTCAGCAATATCTTGATCAACAACCACATCTTCTTCCATAAAAATACATCAGCAGTTCATTAGAGAAGGCAAGGAATGTCCTGCACAAATAAACATGGAAGGAGGATCACACTATGCATTTAACCTCTTTCAAAAAGTTGGCCATCGTGGGTCTTAGTTCTGATTTGGCCTCCTAATCACTACTAAATCGTTAATAATTAATATTTACAAAGTAAATATTGAGGTTGGAGGCAGACTTATGCTTGGACCAAGGGTTTATTGTACTCGTCAAACTCTCAGGTAACTTAACAGCGAGGTTGGTGTTACGACAGCTCTACTAAGACCCGCAAATTTCATTCTTATTTCTATTCGGTGAAGCATTAAAACCGAAACAAAACACCAAACCTAAGCCCAAACACAGGTCTTGAATTTTCAAACACAACAATAAAAATGCAAAATTAACATCCCCAGGAAAGAAAAAAGAGGAAAACCAGAATATTGTGACCCTGAAATACATATTATTTTACCGGGGAGTAGTCCTTTGCATAGATTTTTTTAAACAGTTAAGATTTTTTGAAGAATGTGTTTTTAAGTTTCAGTTTCATCCTCTGATTCTCTGAAAACATTAGGTGTCACCGCTGCAAGCCTTGCCTTATGGGAAGAATATAAATCTGTAAAACTGCCTACTTTGCCAGAAAAAAAAGGGATAATTTTTTTTTTTTTTTAAATCGAGAATGCATGACAAGAATAATATTTTTACTTTTAACATAAATTTTTAAAAGCTCACATTCGACCAATCTGTTTGCAAGATTTAATAACGCCCATGCTCAAGACCCAAACGCTCTTTTTGTTGCATTAAAATCAGTGGGATCTCTCTAGGAGAGAGATCCATTTGTATGTATTTATTTGTGGTGCCTATGTCTGCACAATCAAGGCAAAACTTCCCCATCTGATCCGTTAGAAACAGCCTTTCACAGGAAGAGAGAATTTAGGGTAGAAAATAACACGTTTCCACGGCAGTTTCTCTCCGTTTTCAAATTTTCTATTCATTTCTGTGTACTTCCACAGATGGCAGTGAAAAACATCGACCAGGAGCAAAAGGTTGAGGCCACTTTACCGGGGGACCTGCTCTCCTCTGCACTGGTTACCATTGCATTGATTATTTATTTGTGAGCACCCCGAGGAAGATTAAAGCCGAACCCCACCACAGCGTGCTGCGCTGAGCCCTGGAGGTTTATCAAAGGGCATCTCCCTGGAAAAATACAGGGAGCAGGAGCAAAGGCAACCCCTTCCCATCAGGGACGGGGTACGAAAACTCGGCTTGAGGGCTAGGTTTGGGGCAGCCTCGGCTTCGGAGAAGCGCGACACGCAGAAGTTTGGTGTCTCATCAATGCGAGAGAGGCTCGGGTGGCAAACCTCTGCATCGCGGCGCATCCTCGGTTCCCT
>VZTM01002773.1:7822-59652 GCA_013400555.1 Jacana jacana | reverse complement strand
GAGCGCCCCCCCCACCTCCGCCACCTCCTCCCAGCGCTGCCCTCGGCTCCTGCCGCCGCCGCCGCTGCTGCTGCCGCTCCGCGCCCCCGCTATATAAACCTGCCGATAAGCATCTCTCCGCGTCCTTTTTAGNGTTTGGTTTTTTTTTTTGTTTTTTCCTCCCCTCCTTGCTTTCCTCTCCCCTTCCCAATCTGGAAAAAAAGTGCACATCCCGCAAAGGCAGGATGAGCACCTCTTCCCAAGCCGCGGCAGCTTTTCTCTGATCGGCATCAAATCTATTCCCCAGCCACAAAGTGGAGGGAGAAAAAGAGCCAAACCAAATTACTATTTATAGGTGCCTTGCTGAAGCAAATGCTGCCTTCTCCAGAGCAGCGTTAGTCTCCCAGCTATTGGTGGATCCCAGTTTCTCTCAGCTGAATTTTTGCAAAGATGAGCTTTGAACCCCTTCTCACAGAGGCCAGACCCTGTGCAGCCCATCAGCTGCACAAGGGGTGCTGAGATTTGTCTGTTAAAAGCTGGTTTTCCTCCTGGGCTGAGCCCCGAGTTGTATTTCCTGGCCCCACGGCCTCTCTGCAGGGAGGACTGCTCCCAAATGGGAGATTCTTTTGCCCGCTGAGAAACTGCACCGCACCCCGTTTAGAGTCGGTGTGGTTTAGCACGGGAAGCACCGGGACACCTCATTCAGGGAAAGGCATATCAGGAGGAGCCTTCCCGGTTTCCACTGATTGCTGCATGGTTTTCCAAGAAACCACAGCAGCTCGCAATTACGTGTGGCCACAGGATTTGAATGGGTAAAGAGAGTTATGGAAATATGGAAATGTGCCGTCACACACACACACAAAAAAAAATAAGAAAAAGGTGTTTGCAGGCATCATACAAGAATTTCAATATAGTCTGCAAAATGTTGTTATCAGTCACCCTTTAATTTTCATACTCTGGTGATTCAAATGGCAGCAAACCCTTATTTTCTATTAGAAAGGAGGAAACAACCATCTCAAACTCATAAATGACTGGAGGTACTTTTATTTTATTGATCTATATTTTTAAAAGCCTTCCAAAAAACCTATAAACTACTTCTAATCTCTTTGGCAAAAGCACTATTTCTTTTCCAATTACAGGTATTGTTTGGCTTTAAACTTTAGAGCTACATTTGCCAATCCGAACAGCCCTAAACCAAACCAAAACCAAAAAACCAGACCCTCTCACTATCCACACAGTGTCAAAACTGGAAGACAGACACAAGGAAACATAATCCTTCTGATATATCCTTTGAACTTCATTCTTAAAAACGCGTTACATGGTTTTAAAAACCACAGCACAGCAGAATATATTAAAACAGAGATAAAATGAAGTGCTGTGAGCCTTGAGCCACTGCAACAGTGTTCTCCTTTCGAATACATTGGTTGGAAACAGTTTTACTTCTTTTTATTTTGAGAAACTAAAGCCATCTTGCAAACAGGAATTTAACGAGAATGACAACAACCACTAAGGAGTTCGAGGACTTTTTGCCCCTAATGATATAACTATTTTTAAATTGATTAAGCTATTGCTAAACAAACTACAAATATTTAAGATTTGTTAACTCCATTAGAATGTAGCTTTTTGAATACCCCTTAATTCAGCCACAAAACATTTTAGGAACACACTTTCTTCGCCTCTTTTTAAGACCTTTTTTCTTTCCCCCCTGAGTAAACAAAATAACTATCGGTAACATTAACTTCAACAATTAGTGCTCACTGATAATTATCGCCAAGAATATTTCTGAAGCAATATCCAGAACAAGCAACTGATTTAAATCCTTAAGCAGCAGAAATGAGCAGCAAATGGCAGTTTGCTTCCCTGTCTCTCCAGGGTGTCTGGACAGGAGCTGTAGCCCCTCTGCCCCCCACTAATTTATTTTGCATTTACTGACTTCCCCAAACCTGCCAAGACGCAGCAGAGGAACATTTCCTGGATTGGGAGTGCAATACAAGCGCTAGAAATCAGAGTCTTCCACGAGCCCGAGAAGATCCAGTCCAGAGAAAAGTGGCAGCTCCTCTTAGTCACACACAACTGACCACAAGACAAGAGGCTCCGCTTGGCTTTAAAAAGTTTATTTCTCACATCTGAAAGGGCTTCAGCGCTTCCAGAGATGGGGACAGGGGGGAGCTGGGCTGGCACCTCTGCCCATGCTCTAAAAACACTGAAGCCCTTACCAGAGCATCAACTGGCAGGTGAGATCAGCACACCCTGACATGTGTAGAAATTTTCATTCTTTTATTAATATTAAAGAAAAAAAGTGGCCATAGCAATACAATGAGTTATGTCGTATGAAACACACACTGGCTGTCAATCAAAAAGAGGGTGCTTTGGTCAGGAATAATCAGGGGTTTTGTTTCCAACATTAATAAAGTGGCTGGAATAGCAAACATCTGCCAAGGGGACTCAAACCCCCAGCAGCTGTTGGAGCCCCCAGAACTCTTCCCATGTAGGACAGCCCCGCTGAGAACTCCTCTCCCTGAGGTTTCTCTAGCAGTTGAGAAATGGGGCCATTCGGAGGGTGGAAATCAAAAGGCGCGTTGGGAGAGGTTGGGAAGGCAGAAGACTCGACACAGTTTACATGTACGAGCCCAGCACCTGTACAAATGGCAGCACGACAGCCAGTTACCAGGATTTCTGCACATGCCCTTTTCCAAGAGGGAAGGGGGAATTAATCCAATGGATACAATCCTACAATTCACCGACTGAAGCAATTTGTGTTTGTGTGAAACCAGTATCAGAATCAAGGAGAAAAATCGCACTGCTCTGAGCTTGTCAGTTAGCAGCTGGTTGTTAATGACTAAGAGCAGAGAGCTCAGTCCTCCACCAGAAAACTGAAAGTAGATCCTCTGGGAGGGCAATCACCTTCAATCAGAAAAGATCTGGCAGGAGACCTTCTGAACTAGGGCTCCTGCACACGATTTGTTTTAATTTGGAGACAAATTGTGCTACCAGGCACTTTGCGTGGAATGCTGGAACCTCACTGGTGCTGTGCACCTTGGGAAAATTATTTAGTACCTTAGAGTAGACTTTAGTCTCAGCACAAACATTATTGTAAGACAGTGATTAAGGCCATGGGAATTAAGCTGCTGTGTTACTAAATTTATTTAGGCAGTAGCCAAGTACCTGGCTCTGCTCAGAAAAGAGTGAGCTGGTTGCTCACTTCTGTATTTCTACATTGCCCAGCACACTGAGATCGTTTGCCTGAAGGGAGGAATTCTGTCTGGTGTATTTTCAGCTTGCTAGCTTTCACATTTAAAGAAGACTTTCAAAAGCAAATACCTTGGGGGTTTTTGTGCCCATTCTATCAAATAAGTGTCAAACTTTGAGGAGCGTTGATTCTTCTTCCAAATTCCTTTTAGTTTATCAAAAGGGCAAAGATACCTTTCACAAGCCTCTGACATTACCACATCTAATCACTAGAAAAGTCCTTTTTCCAGTGGAATCCAGCCACCTCTGAAAGCAGGTTCACTTACAGACAGAACCAATCCTGTTAAACATCAACACTGATTCTCAGCATATGCTTTTTTCAGCATGATATTTGGCCCGATACCTGATCCAGGACAGAAAAACGGGCACAATTTGGGCCAGTGTTTTGCTCAAGGAAAGCGTATCCAGAAGCTTTGTCCTCTCAGCATGAAAGGTCTCAGTGCATGAAAGCCCCTTTGAGGAAAAGATCTCAGCATCCATCTCACATAAGTAAAGAGGGTTTCTAGAATCTGCCCAACAGCAGAGAAAATAGCATTATCCAGGAAGCTGGGTGTTGTTGTTATTTAAAAAAAAATAAAAAATAAAAAATAAAAAAATAGAAAAAGTATCTCTGAGAAGGGTCTCTCTCCCCCATCTCCTGGAAGGGCTCTGTAAAAGCAGGATCACATCATGGAGCGATCGTTGACTCTGAACTTTACCTTGACCCATTTGCAGGTGGCAGGATGATACCATTGGTCACCCAAGTGTGCGATGAAATAGAAATGGCAGAGCAGAGAGGTAATTGCACACATTCCCAGACTCAGTTGGCTTCTGGGAAGCTGTTACTTCCAGCTTATCTTTAGAAGCAAAGCTCACCCCTGGCTGAAATGACTGCAGAACAGGATTGCTCCCAGTTTAGCAATTCTATCTCTCCAAGATGTGGAGTCTGTCTCTAATCTGCACAATTACATTACTTCTCCTGTCACCTGTAAACCTGTCTGCAGCCTCTTTGAGCACCAACTGACCTCACTCCAAGCCCAACTTTTTCTCATCCTATTCCCCCCTACCCAACTGAGATGCTGCAGGCTTTGTCCTGTAATGAACAGACCTGGGCCTATGGCAATAACAATACTACAAAGTAGCCCTCTTGACCTGGCCAGAATAAATCAGGGCTGGAATTACTTTCTTCAATAAAATTATAGTGAAAGCTGAACTATCAATTAGGACACCTTTGTTGCTCTGCCATAGGCCCTAAAACAAGTCTCCTTTGCTTAGAGCCAACTTTGAATCATCTAGAAGTATAATGGTACTTATGTGAGTAAAGCCAGTGACCGGTCCCCACATTACTTAAGATGCTCTACATTAACATACTAGTACAGCTGATAGTAGTTGGGTTTGCCCATGCTGGTGGCAGGCTCAGAATGCACAACCATCAAAGAACTCCTTACGCAGGCTGTAAAGTCCAATGGAAAGGAGACGTAAATATGGTTTCAGATCCACATGGAGAGAAAATGAGGGAGAGGTTCCCTCTGTTAACCCTCAGGACAGAAGCCAGATCTCAACATTGTTCATTCTCCAGGGGACAGCAGAATCTAAATCCCAGCATTTTCCTTCTGTGATCTCTTTTTTTGCCCATAACAGCACAAGGGGATGTGAGACAGTGTCTTGCTATTTTTCCAGTTACCTCTTTGCAGGAACACCCAAGACCCGAGCAGCTTTTCCTTTCCTAAACTCTATTGCTACCAAAAATTGAACCAGATCCTGCCATTGGCAGTGGCAGTTAGAGTGGTTTCCATGAGCTCACCAGGGGCATTACCAGCATACCAAACATACCAAACTGGATAGAATAAATCATTATGACCCCCAAGACAGATTCACTGGCAGAACTGAAGGCAATTAGAGATACTTTATGAGGTGCCTCAGATTCTCTGGGGTTTGTCTAGGTACCACATACACCTGAGTTTACATCAAGAAACATATGCCACCTTTCAGCAAGTGGGGATTTGTTTTCTCATGCTACAGCTAAGAGGTTAGAATCTGGACTTGTAAACTAGGGATAAGGGGTTTGGAAGCAGCAGCCAGGAATGCAAAGGAGCATTCTGTATCATCCTGATCAGTAAACCACACCTATGGGACTTGCTGTGGAGCAGAGGCAAAAGATCGTATCGGTCACAGGCAGTCCAGCTGATGAGGAAGGAAAAACTCCTGGAGAATATCAGAAAAGCTCCTACTGTTGTCCTTAGCACAACACCTGAGGGTCCAGTTTGGCCAAGACAGACTAGTCCAGACCCCTGCTATTCATCCCAAATACTAATAGTACAATAAACAGTGTTTTCCCCATGAATTCATTTCTCCAAGAGCTCCACACTACAAAACCATCTCTTCCTCATCATCCTACCCACTTCGCTCTCCTCACCAGGATGCCAATGAAAACCAAGACACCTATTTTAATATGGCCAAGGTAACAAAAATCTCATTTAAACCACTTCCCTAGAGAAATTGGAGCCAATGGTAATGGGAAGCATGTGATCTCATATGAATGAGAGTATTTCGGACTGGAACTTCTTAAAACAGCTCCCCTTTTTTTGGCGTGGTGGGCCTCCCAAATCTAATACCACATCAATCTTTAATCCATACTCCAGCCTAATTTGGATGAGGATCCACTTGCGAGTGCTCTCTGCTTCATTCAGCTTTGCCTAAGGCAAATTATTTTTTGCACAAGGCTTGCTAAATCTCTGCCAAGCTGGATGGTAGCATGTTAAAAAATGAAAAATCAAAATATTTCCAATCCTTCTATAAAAGGGGCCAGGATATTTTGGTGTTCTGTGACTGAGGCTTTATTCATTATTCCTGAGGATTATATCTGTTTGTTTTCTTTATTCCTACAAGACAATTTACCTGGAAGCAGAGAAGAAAAAAATATCCCAAACCAATAGACCAGAAGAATGTCTCCAGTCTCCATAGAGACACCAGAAAAACACCACGATCATGTGAGTTGTACACAAGAAGCCTATTCATACTGGAATGGGTGGTGTTCCAGGACATTAAGTAATTTTGACAATCTGCCACTATCTCAGCCTGCAAGAAGCCCAGAGGGAGTTACTGATGCCATCAACTACTGATCTTCATAAATGGTTTCTAGACAGCCTTCAGCAGCAGGACCCCAAATCCAAACCTGCAGATGGATCTCAGCACAGCCATTCAAAAGAAACCAAGACCATCATCCCCACAGAGAACCCAGATGTTGTGTGTCCCACATGAACCACTCAGGCTTCCCCTCCCAAACAGGCTGCAGAGACTCAGGAATTCCAGCAAGAAGCTCAGCTATTGTGGCACACAGGTCTCAGCCCAGATCTCACTCTTCACTTATCCAGGCACTGTGCTGCTGCAAATCACTGGTATAGATAAACTCACATTTCATTAATAGAAGAAGAAACCAGAAGAGATAGAGGCTCTAGGAGTCAATAAATAACACAGCATGCCAGAATTTACTGTGTACTCCTGGGTCCCTAGAGTTCACAGCTAAGGCTGAGACTTTCATTGCCTCATGCTAGAAGAAAAGCAGAGAGATTTCCAAAAAGCAGAGCCTTCACAGCTATAGATTAAACCCTTCTAAACAAGAAAACAGCAAAACCGTAGCTACAATGGAAAAAAACCTTTCAGAGGTTCTGGCCAAATTTACACTTCTGAGGTAGCCTACTCATAGGCAAAGGGCTTGCTGGATGCATGGAAGCCAACCAAGGCAGGGTTTGGGGCTTGAATCACAGAGGAGAGTCTTCCTCCTATTCAAAGTGGTTATTTGGGCTACCTGTCATATACAGTATCCTTCCTCAACGTGCCACAAACTGTGTAAAGTTCCTACCTGTGGAATCAATTCCATGGCCAGAGTTGAAGAACAATGCCATTTGAGAAGGATTTGATGCCTGGGTTGCTGCAGTTGTGTATTTCAACATCAATTAGGAATGAGCACACAGCTCCGAGGGTTCAGGGGGACTCTGCACAGACAGATCGGTTGCCTGCAGTAAGTGCAGACTCATCAGCCCCAGCTCGATCAAAACTACTTGTGGTGAAATTCTCAGAGTAGCCTTGGACTAAAAGATTTGGCCCAAAGAGTGACCTTTCTGCACCAGTGGGGCTCTGGAAGCAAATCAGTCATGCTCTGGATTGCTTAACAGCAGCAGAGGCACCTACAGGAGTCTGCAATCAATCAGGTTGTGCCACTGCTCACCTGCACAATAACTGGTTCTGCCTCACTTCCCTCCTATTTGCTGCAACATGTTGGCAGATAGAGCTTTTTGGACGATCCCAGCATCCCGCAGGGACAAGCCCTGTCCCCAGCCCAGGGTTCAGGCCAAACAGCTAGAGAACAGGGAGAAACCTACTATAATTCAATTGCCATTCAGCATAATTAGGACATTAAAATATACATAGCTGTTAAGACCCTGGTGCCAATGGTTAAGCCACAGAGCTTTTATCATGTTAGCAATGTAAGCGTGGGAGTAGGACATCAAACAACTAGTACTTGTGACCAGTCCCCTTGTATTTCAGAAGAGCCTTCAAGTTCCTTGACTCAAATATCCAATTTTTTAGCGTATAATCTTACCTTTATGCTTGACCAGGAGCTGTTTGTCTTCTCACCGTTGCTGGTTTCCTCACCCGCTCTCTCAAAATCGGTCTCAACATTCCTTTTCCAAGGGCACTCTGAAAGGCCTTAACCCCTACTGCCATGGACCTTACCACTCCTGGGAGCCTCAAACCTAGTATTAGCCACTCAATCAGGCAGATGTCTGTCTGTCACTCAGCAGTATCTTTTATTCAGGGCTTAACTCAGACCACACAGCCCTTGACCAGGTTTGCAATCAAGAACTGTTCTCATTTGCCTTCTCCATTCCAAAGATTTCCTAGGGTAGGTAAAGTTCCCCACTCCGGCTGGCTGTAGACCACAACAGAGTAACTGAAGAACATCTTCAACACAGAACAGTGGCTCCTTAGACTCCACCTGAAGGCTTGATCCTCTACCCATCTACTTTGTCACCAACCACAACATTTCTTCCTACTCTAGAGACACTCCTACTCACTACAGCAACGCTTTACATTTGAAATTCTTTATAGTTCAGCTCTATTTCATGCTCTCATTTCCTTTCCTATTATTTGCTTATTATCTTACTAGAGATGAGGCCCATTTCCCCACTGCTTAACATCTCATGCTTTGACTCTGAAAGTCTCCCTGATAGCAGGAAAAGAACACTCTGACTAAAAAAGCCAGGAGAGAAGCTCATCTTTCCCCTTTTATAAGAAGGGTGGCCACACCTGTGCCTTTCCACCTGCAAGCACTATTTAGGAGACATTGGGCTAAGTGCCTTTTGCACTATAAAAAGGGGACAGAACGGCTAAGCACCTTTTGCACTATAAAAAGGGGACAGAACGGCTAATTGCCTTTTGCACTATAAAAAGGGGACAGAAAGTCTAGTAGGTGTTTCTGTCTTGGTGTAATGCCCATCCACGGACATTCGTTGTGCAACTAATTCCACACTCAAGGAGCAGGAGGCAGAGGGCTAACTCCAGTAGCTGGTCTACGACCCTTTTTTGCTGCTTCTTTGACCTGTATTGGCAAATAAACCTAATTGCTGGCATATCACCTTCACTTCAGCCTTCCACCAGGGTCTTCCACAATACTAGGCTTGATCCTGTTCACAATACTAAGAGATTAATTCTGTTCCATTGCCTGCAATGGGACTAAACTGATACTAGATAAAGATCTGGTTTGTGATCCAGATGAGGCAAAGCCTGAGAATAATTACCAGTTAATTAGGTCTCCATGGTCCGAGTGTTTTCTTGATTGAATTGGGATAACAATAACAATAACGACCTGCTCTGAGCTTACAGCAGCATCCTCCTGAAGCTCCTTGAAACTTCCAGTGTGATGAGGGTTTTTTTAGATAAATATAGCAATGGCATGACAATGACAGCCTCAATCAGGCAAAGGATGGTGATTTAAGATATATTTGTTAGCCACAAAATTATTATGGGGAAAGGCAAAGAGCAGGTTAAAGGGTTTTCTGTTCCTAATTGTTTTAAGCAGAACTAGTATGGCCACATTGCTACAAGATGTTTCTGTGGACAGGAGTACAAACAACATCATCCAAAGGGTTCTCTTGATATTGGAGCACTGCTTCAAGCAGAGGGCAGTTTTGTTCTGGTCACTTTATACACAGTAACAGTAGATAAGCAGCCCGCATCATGGGCTGAGGTAAATCAGGCTGGTTGCTTTGCTTTGCTTCCGGAGGGCTTAGCCAGCTTCTATCAGGAGATACAGGGCTCTTGGGCAAAGGTACTTGTTCTCAGCTGCTGCTTTCTGTCTCCCCTGCAGGGCTTTTTGAGGGCTTGGTGCCTAGCACTGCACAGCCCGCAGCGTGGATAAAGGTGGAGCATTCCTGGGCTGGTGCCCTGTTGTGCTTTACAAACAAATAAATGCTTTCAGCTCTAAAACGAGCACTTCAACTGATCTAAATACATGCAAATAGAAAAGGGTGACAATGTTAGCAAAAGACAGGCAGATTAGAAGTCCTGGACTCTCTGACTTTTTCACACTGTGCTGCAAACTCGAGGAGCAGCTTGCAGGTCACTGCAATCTGTCCTCTGTGCCAGGCTTCAGTGGGATCTCCAGAGCCTTCCTTCCCCTTGGATAGGGAGTCAGTGCATTAGTGGCAGGTGGAAGCAGGTCAGCACAGCTTAACTAATTTTTCAATGAAGGTGTCAATATCAATCAGCTGAGAATCCCTGCCGTACATACCCTGCTGCTAAAGCTTGCTAGTATTGTTGCGGTGGGTGCTGACAGTCCGCAGCACTAACGAACCAGTCATTAAAATGCTAAGTTTGAGGAGCCTGTTTGTCAAACATGGGGTGGTGTGTGTGGTTAGAATAGATAGTGCCATAGAAACGCAGATGCTGGCTAAAGAGGCAAGAAAACAAATGCCTTTGGTCTGGTTCAGCCTCAGATGTCATCCAAGCCATGTTCAAAAACCCAGACAGGGCTGCCGTGTTCTCATGACCGATTGACTCTCCCTTTTGCAAGTCGTGGGTCACAGACGTGCGGGTTATCCATGTTAAAAGACAGGCAACACAACTCTTCCATAAAAGTCCAACAGACAGACACATTAACCCCTGTAATCCCTTCCTGTGGTGTATATGACGCCACCTAGATTTATTAATTAAACGCTGTTTGTTATCTGGTGGCCACTGTCAATTAAGTGTTTCCTTGTAACGTGTATAATGAGGGCTCATTTATTAGCAAATGTTTCCATTACATTTAAGGCTGAGTCTCTCTGAAGAGTTCTCTTCCCCCCAAAACAGGTACAGGATTTGATGTGGTTTGAGATTCTGGGTGAGGGGAGGGGATGGAGAAGAAAAACGTGGGAGAGACAGATAATGGATCTGTTGCTAAATTGAACAATTAATAAATGATCATTTCTGTGCCCTGGGAAGTCACGGTACCACCTGCAAACAACTCTGAAGAGATGGATGCAATTCCTGGCTCTGCCACTTGCCACCCCGTGATCCTCCCAAAATTGCTGCTCTTTGCTTAGACAGCTCTCTGGAGAACCACATGTACAGCTGAAAAGAAGCAACCTTCCATAGGAGGCCTGCACCTTGATCAGTGCCCCCAAAATGTAGCCTCACCCTATAGTCTCTTCAAGTGGCCAACAGTGTTGAAGTCTGAAGTGTTGCTGCCTCAATAATTCACTGCCAGGTTTGTAGTGCTGACACCCTGCTTAGAGTCCCAGCTTCCTGAGTTGTGTTACTAGAAACATAATCGCATCTCTGTCAGACAAACTCTGGCTGCTGAGAAAATAACCTCCAAAAGACTGAACAAAAAACCCCACAAGATGCTTCTTTCGAGCAGCATCTGCAATAATGAAAACGTCATGCTGTTAAATGAGTCCCTTCAGACCTGATGTGATTTTTAGATCATTTGGTTTAGGTAAAACTGATCTAATAGAATAATTAATCCACTTATGTGGAATGTTACCAAGAGTTCTTTCCAACAGCTGCCTCAAGAGAAAGAGAAAAAGGACTAACTGAATCCAAAGCTTTTAGTAAGTCCATGCCTGCCAGTTGTGCTGCAGCAGCTGTTGGGTGATGGAGCTACAGTTCCCCCTTCTGGCAAAATTAGCAGTTGCACGTCCTTTTTAGAAATAGGATTTCAGTTTACAAAATAAATAAATAAAATCAAATAATCCGAGGCTGGTTTAAGGCTCCTTGTGAATAAAGCTTAAAGTTAATTACATCAGATAAATAACAAAGTTTGCATGTAAGGGGAAAAAAAAATAATAATCAAACCCTGCCTGGAGATAGCTGATAAATAGCCAAAGAAATTAAACTTAGCCTGTTGGCTAACTTAACCTGTTGGCTAATTTAACCCTGGTAATGATATTAGAGGATATAATCGTCACACCATCTGCAGTGATGTCTTTGTACAATGATCTCAAAGCTTTAGATTTATTACCCTGGCAAGAGAGTGGGAAGCCTCTTGTAGAGATTCTTCAGTGGCCAGAGGTCAGTTGCAAAGCCTGGAAATTGATGGGAGTGGAAACTTGGATATTGGGCTGAAAAGTTACTGGGTGGTGTCCATGTTCTGTTCCCTGCTCTTTGGAACGCTGCAGCAGGCTCTTGCGTGCCAGCTCTGGGGAATGGGGTCGGCAGCAAACCCTGAAAGAATCCCACAGAAAAGATTTAAGTCAGATGCTCGCCCTCTCCCAGGTCCTCTGCAGCTAGACAGTGAATGAGCTGTTACTGTTGAGCACATGGAAAAGACGACCTTGGTGAATCAAAATCACTGGGAAAAAGAGACAATACCATCTGCCACTTCGGAACGAGCTGGAAATCATGCTGGCACTATCTGAGCAGACTGTACACTCATCCTTCCCCACGCATTCCTGGGACATTTCTAATCATAACTGTGAATGGCATCCCGCAGTGCCTTTCTGGGATCAGGTTCCCCTCTCTAAATGCCCAATCCTCTGTCTGGAGGCAGCAGAGCTCCGACTGAAGTCCTCTGAAACACAGCCTGACTCACTACTGGCAGAGCTGGCATTTCAAGGAGGGCCCACTAGTAAAGTAAAGTAATTTAAACTTTGAGAGTATTGTATCTATTTGAGGTTGCATTTTTGTTAAGGTGGCCAGCAAAAGACAGGCAAGGGTAAAATGATGTACTCCACGTTCTTTATTCTGAATCATTCTACAGTAACATATGCATATAATCAATTATGGAGAGCAAAAAGCAGGATTATATTTATGAAGCCCACTTTACTTTTTTCCCTTTTTAATGTTGGCATGTTCACACAATTCAGAATGGATTGGAGTGATAACGAGTAACTCAGCACATGGCCCTGTCTGCTCAGTTTATTATCGCGCATTCCTATCTGACTATCTAATCTAAGATGCTTTTAAAGGACCCATCATCAAAACATCTAAGTGCTGCCTTGGGATCTAATTACTAATCTTCAGGAAGAAACACTGGCTTTGCCTCAGAGTTGGAATAAACCCCCCTTAAATCTTTACAAAGTAGAGTGGCAGAAGACTGCAAAGAATACTTGTATAAAACATGAAACTGTCTTTCTTGTGCATAAGTCTTTGAGTGCTTGATGCATGATGCAATATAAAACTATTGTTCTATCAGAAACGATGGTGTTATTTTATACTGCACAAGACCATGAGTCATTAAAACTCTCTTGAACCACGTCCAAGAAATGGTTTATATTGGCCTGTGTTATTCATCACTTTCTTTATTGGTTGGCTTTTCTTTGAGCATGTTACCACAGAATTTGAGTGCCCTGCAAGTACCAGTGGATTCACTCTCAGAGCATCCACAGATCACACAATGTTATAATTTTCTTTACATGGGGGGAATTGGAGGCAAAGAAGAAGGATGAGACGAGTCTTAGGCAATGAGTGGTTTTGCAGGGCAGCGCTCCAAATGCAACCAGATGTCTTGTGTCATAGTCCTTCCCTGCAGGATCTCAACTCATCGAAATAGAGCATTTTCCCTTGCCTCCTGACAACCAAGGACAGGTTCACCAGCTGGACCAAATAAAATCACAGCCAATGTCTGCATCCTTCTGCTCAAAGAAGTTATTAAAACTCTCGAAATGCAACAGGCTCACAGTAACACAGTGTTAGATACAGATTTTGTTGCTTGTCATATAAAATGGGGGAATAAAATACTAGAGAATGGGACTGGGATGAGTCTTTCAAGCTTGTTATAGAAACCATCTTGCCTCATTCTAGGTCACTATCTCAAGCCAAGGAAACCTGAGAAAATGTGAGATCACAGTGTCCCTGAGGTTTGCTGAAGAATCCAGGCTAAACATCTGTACCAAAACAAGCAAAATCATCACTTCATGCCCTCTTCTACCTCTCATTTGTCTGTCTTTCCCACCCTACTGCTATTGCTGTTATAGCTAATTTTATTTTAGAAAGCAATAGTAACTTTTAGGATGGTGCTCAGATGGGGTGAGCACCTCTTGTGCTGGTTGCTCTATCACCGTGCAATACCAAGATTTTACGATCTAATGTTGCAGAGCCCTGGCAGAGGCTGCTCAGAGAGGTGGTGGGGTCTCCGTCTCTGTAGACATTCAAAACTTGCCTGGACAAGTTCCTGTTCGACCTGCTTTGGCAGGGGGTTGGACTGGATGATCTCCAGAGGTCCCTTCCAACCCCATACAATTCTGTGATTCTGTAATGGTTTTATGTTTCTCTGTGCCCCCCCCTCCCTCCCCCAAGACAATAAAACACCTTTCTTACCCTAGCAGCTCCTGTTGGAGGGAATACTGTTAAGTCTCCACACTCTATTGTAAAACTGCCTGCCTGGTTCATCCCGGAGGGTTTGCAGAGTGGAGGGGCTTGAATGAGCATGAATAACGCTTCCTCTTTTCCGTATTTTCCCATAATTGTATCATTACATTTGTCACTTTAAAAATGCTAAAATATAAACCAATCTCAGCCTAGGCACGTTCATGCTGGGAAGGACAAAAGAAGGCCTTTAATGACACTGAGACTGAGCACGTAAACCGTCACTAAAAGCTTAAAAGCAGGCAGAGAGGTGACACTATCCTGAGGATAGGGAAACTGAGAGAAGTACCCGCAGTCAGTATCGGAAAGGCATCCTGACTCCTGAGCTCAGAGTTCTGAGAGCTGTTCGGCTGTCCCCAGGCAGAGAGCTCAGCCAGGATGCCAAGCCAGCCATCTCCATTTCAAATCCTCCTCCTGCTCTACAACATCTGTGGAGTCTTAACTGCTGTGAACCCCCTGTCCCACCTCTGCTCTCTTGCCACCTACATCATGCAAGTGTCTGACCTCAGCTCTGGAGTTCTAAAATATTAGCAGGAGTGGAGGAGAGCTGGGATGAGGCTGGATGCTGAGTGTCAAACAAGCAAGGAACAGCAGGGGGAGGTATCAGGCCAGACGTGAGAGTAACCAACAGAAATTCCCTGCCCTGCGCTGTTAGAAAAGATAATCACGATGGTCCCTTTGGGTCTGCATTGTCTCCCAGCCCCATCTTCCCCTGTGGGAGACAGTGGGCCCTGAAAGTAATTGTGCCTAAGGAAGAAAATGGTTTTACAGTCAATATAGAGAGACGATCCTTTGCACCCTGGTCAGCTGCACAGCTGTGCACGTGGTTCTCGAGAGGATACGGTTACTGAAGGGACACGTGAAAGGCTTTGCCCTTTGGGTGCACTATTGAATGCTTCTGATCTCATTCCCACCACGCAAGTCTGAAAGAAAAAGACAGTGATGCCACATGCAGCCCTGTAGCTCTCACCCTCCCAATGCATGGATGCTCTCAACAACCAGAGGTTCTGAAGAACACATCTGGAATCACTTACAGCAGTATCTGGAAGTTGTCACGAGCTGCAGTGAGACACAGTTGTTTAATTATTCTGGGTCCACATTCTTTGCCACTATGAAGCTCTCAGTGGCCATTCAGCCTCCTCGGGACAGATCCCAGCACACCATCCCTGCACAGCACTTGTCACATATAACACTGGTGATCGTATGAGAAGCATCAGCTTTATCTTCAGATCTACCCTGATGGCATCCAGCACAAGTAAACAACTATGGGAAGTTCACTGTTACTGCAAGAGGAATGAAATAAAAAGGAAAAAGTATTAAATACTCAAAGAGCTTAGAATAATAACTACAATGTTCATGGTTTATCTCACCACCAGACACAAATGAAGATTTTATTCCACAGCATCAATCTGTTCTTTCGTGAAAAGTCCATCAAGAAATCTATTTGCAACAGCTGTATGGTTAAGATTATCTTCTGAGATATCCTGTAAGAGGAAAAGAGTGTCTCAGGATAGATCATTATATTCTCAGTATCTCATGCTCTGTTACCAATACAGAACAGATGGAGTTTTCATGCAAGATGCTCCTTTTTTCCCCCCTGCTTTTTAACAGCATCTTTGCTTCCTCCTGGAACTGAAGGAGTTAAGCAGAGAGTTCTGTGAATTTTAGTCACAGCACAAGGGAGAGAAGCTAAGGATTTTTGCTCATTTATCCCAGTGCTGAACTTCAAGGCTGAACTTCCTCTGGAATCATTTGCATCTTCCCTTTCCGCCTCCAGCAATGCCTCTGAGGTCAGTGTCTTGACCCAGGATGGATGGGATTAGAGAAGGAGGGAGGCCGATCCCCACGCTCAGTCAACAGTTTCAGAGTGGGATGGTGCTCCCTGTGCTAACAGGAAGCAGAGAAACGTGAGAAAAAATGGAATAAAAATAATAGAAACCAAACAAGAATGTTGAGTTCTGGGGAGAAGAGGAAGCTTGAGAGGAGTACATGGGATACCAGAGTATGGAGTGCATGCATGCAACAGTGGTTCCAGTGGCACAAATGAGACGTATAGAAAATGCAAAGGAATGATAGAGAAATCATCAAACCAGAACCAAATTCCAAAGGATACATCTAAGAGTTCAGCTCAGGCCGCAATAAACAGCCAGATGGCTGTATATCACAGAGACATTTCTGGGAAAGGAAATGAAGAGAGGGAGAGCAGGGTCACTTACACATGACTCTTCCATTCCCAGTGAAAGAGGAAAAGGAAATGTAGATTAAGAGAGGTCTTCATAGCCCCAGCACTGCACAGGCACAGGAGGAAGAAGCAGCCAAAGAATGTTTTTGAACCTCTTGTGCTCACATATTTTTCTTGCCCTCTTCCCTTCTCATTCTCTCCCACCATTTCAGCCCCCTCTTTCCTTACTTGCACACCACCCCTCTCTCCACTTCTGACAATCTCTCTGCACTTTTTCAGAGGTCCAGAGCAAGGACTGGTTTATAGCACCCCAGGCCATGTGTCAGGGTCTCATGGGCTCTCTTCTTTGCATGCTCCAGAGCAGTTTCTCACAGGTCAGGGTCAAACAAAGGGGAAACAGTGAGACAAGCATTTACTCTTCTAGAAAGTGCTCTTTGGCATCCCCAAAGGTCCACAGGACCTCCCAAATTCATCTTCCTTCTGAAAAAGGGAAAAATCAAACACTGTACTAATAAGGTCACACAGGCTGGACTTCCCACACCAGGACAGTTATGGAAAGTACTGTGAATTTAGGAATGCATCAATAGGCTCAAAATAAGGACATCATCTTGTAGTTCTTGACACTCACAGCACTCATTGAGTGATCTTGAATATGTCATCTACCCATTCTGTATCTCAGTCTCTTCTATTCTGAAGAACGATGACCTGGCTTTGTATAGAACCCCCAAGATTATGTGTTGGAAACAAGTTTAAAGAAATATTATTGGATGATTGAGCTGCTATTCATCCTATTAGATTTTAAAAGCTGTGGTCCTTCAAGCAGCTGTGAAAGTAAGAAACATCAGTAAATTTCAAAGCAGGAAGGTTTTGTTGTTGTTTGGGTATTTTTACTGGGCTCTTCTTCTGGCTTGAGCTGTAGGTGTTACGCACTGAATATGGATTCTTTTATCCAGTTCAGCTAGGATACACCAAAGGCAAGCTCGCCCTGAAGGCAAGAGAAATGAGAGAGTACTCTTTACACATCAGTCAGCTGTTCACAGACAGCCCTGACCCTGCAGGGTGAAGGGCAGCAGCAAGAAATGCAAAATCAGAACTACCTGGTGCCTCAGCTAGCTGGACAAACAAAAGCAAATGCAATAAACCACCCCACAATATTGTTCTGTTTTGCTTTGATAAGCTCCTTTTCACTGAACAGTATTCTGTTACCTGTACAGAGGCCCCGAGTCCTCGATTAAAATTAAATGACTATGGGAAATGGGGGAGCTGTGTTACATAGAACGAAAGTGGCTGTCTAAAAGGCACACAAAGTTTGGGCATTAAATTAAACATTAACCAAGTCCTTTTACTTTCACTGTAGATGATTGTCACGAGGAGTGAACTGGGAAGCCAGTTCATGGGAATGCAGCATCAGATCTCTCGGCTCCTGCTGACCTGTACCACATCATCATACTAGACTGCACAGAGCTCAGACTACAGGGACTGGAGAAGCTAATGGAAAGTAAAATAGCAGGAGCAGTATGGTATCATCCCTGGGAATGCCACCAGGATCGCTGGAGAAAACAGCACCAGAAGCCATTACTCAGGATATATTCCCAGTCTGGCTATAAACAGCTGACGTTTGTTCCACACAGGAATAAAAAACCATAAGAGATATTACCTATGAGCAAAGAGAGATTTCTCTCTAACAGAGGCAGACACAACCAACAAGTTGCAGACTACAGTTCCCCCATCACCCTGAGGGGTTAATACACCAGGCTGATCTATCCAAGTTTTTAAAAATATATTATATTCAGGAAAGGGTTAAAAAAAAGGTTGGTTTCACTTTTTTTTTTCCTCTTTGCTCTGTATGCTGCCTGCTTTAGATGAATAAGGTATTCTTTCTTCTAAGTTGTTCATTTTTAGCATCACTGCAAATTATTTTCCCTTTTACACATGTCTACCTTTAGAAGGAGATTAAAGCCTGCTGTTAGGAAGATGTTGGTTGTTCTTCTGTCCCTGGGTACTTGAATGACAGGGTACAGCACTTTGAGAAGTCAGCATTTCTAGGGCTGTTTGCTTTCATCCTTGCTTTGAATCCATTTTAGAATGTGCTGAGTAAGCAGGGAAAATAGGGACCAGGTGTAGGGGGGCTGGCTGAGACAGGACAAAGACAACAGACAACCATAGCACCTTGTTAAAGGATCTCTTTTATACCGAGACTGCTAATAACGTTGCAGATGGCTTTACTATCACGTCAATTCCATGAGCTGGGGTTGAGGGTTACGAGAAAGAATAGTTTCATGGATAAAACAGAAAAATGGATACTACAAATTGTAAACCAGATATTGCAAATTATGTATATTCCCTTTAGTAAGTCACTCTGTGATATCTCATCCATAGAAAAACAATTGGCTTTTCTGCCCAGCCTTTGGAAGATGCGTGCTCTTTTGGCTAAATGTAAGCCAGGAGTGTGCCCAGGTGGCCAAGAAGGCCAAGGGCATCCTGGCTTGTATAAGAAATAGTGTGACCAGCAGAAGTAGGGGTTGATTGTCCCCCTGTGCTCAGCACTGGGGAGGCCACCCCTTGAGTCTTGTGTCCAGTTCTGGGTACCTCACCACAAGACAGATATCAAGGTGCTGGAGTGAGTGCAGAGGAGGGACAAGGAGCTGGGGAAGGGTCTGGGGCATCAATCTGATGAGGAGCGATTGAGGGAGCTGGGACTGTTTAGTTTGAGGAAGAGGAGGCTGAGGGGAGACCTCATCACTCTCTACAACTACTTGAAAGGACATTTTAGAGAGGTTGGTGCTGGTCTCTCCTCACAGGTAATTAGCGATAGAACAAGAGGGAATGGCTTCAAGCTGCAGCAGGGTAGGGTTAGGCTGGACGTTAGGAAAGATTCTTCCCAGCAAGAGTGGTCAGACCCTGGAATGGGCTGCCCAGGGAGGGGGTGGAGTCTCCATCCCTGACTGTGTTTCAGAGTTGATCAGATGTGGTGTTGAGGGATCTGGTGTAGGGGAGAACTTTGTAGAGTGGGGCTGATGGTTGGACTCCATGATCCTAAGTGTCTCTTCTAACCTGAATGATTCTATGATTCTATGACCCACCCAGCATCTGCCCAGTGCAGTTGCTGTGTCTCTGACCACCACCACAATGGGAAAATCAATGGTGTGGGCTGAGTCCTGGAACACAGAACTTGGCCACAACTGTATTGTTTCCATTCAGAAGACAAGCAGATTGCTTCTGGCACCTCTAAGAGCAGGAAGCCAGTTTTACTGACTGGCTCAGATTCCAAATCCCCTAGAGCAATAGAAATTGAAATGCACTGTCCAGGAAGATTTAATAAAATAGTCTTTCACCCGCAAAGATGGGCATCCAGCCATTCACTTTGCATCTGTCTAGTATACCTTGGCTGAGGGGTGATCAGAGTCCAAGAAAACCAGAACACGGAAAGGAGAATAATTCTCCCGAGTGAAAACAATTCAGTGTAGGAAATGTTTGCATTTCTGGGCTGAAGCAGTAACTGAGACAAATGTACTTCTCTCTATCTGCTGGAGCATTTGCAGTATTTCATACTACAGAACAGTTCAAGGTATGCAGGCTTTTCAATGGGATTTGCCCTAACTTTCTCCCCAGGCCTGCTTTTGAAGCCAGAAGCCCCTACCTTCTTGCCATGAATTATTGTAGACCTAGACTGCACCATCAGAATGTAAAAAGTTTTAACTGTGTCCTTGTGGAGTTTTCTTTGACTTGCTTAATGAGGTGCAGGGCATTTTTATTATCATCATCTGTTCTGCAGAAGTGTCTAGGATTCCCAGCTGTGGCTCTGCAGTACAGCTGCTGTACACATACTGCAAAATGGGAACAGACTTTCCCCAAGGAAGTTTATCCCATCACACTTGCTGCATCCTACTCGTGACCCGGACATGGCTTGGTTCTAGACCTTCAGAAAGTGATTTCTGCTTACAGTTATCTTCGTTCTGTGGAAATAAAGCCAGTTCAATGAAAGTTAAATTTCCTCAAAACCATTAAGTTGGAAAACAGACCTAAAGCTTTTCTCACTGCGAACAGGAAAAGGTTTAGGTTCATTACAACTGGCAAAAACTTCTCAGCAGATAATGCCAGTTAATTGGGAGGAACCTTTCAGTCACCCTTTCATGTTTCTGAGAAAATTGTGTCATTTGGATGTCACACTTAGTCCTAAACTGGGCACTGCACAGCACAGTGATGCAAAAAAAAAAACCAAACCCCAAACCAACACCCAACTTAACAAAAAAACCCCACAGCAACTTGCTAAAAGCCATGTTTTTATCTCGGGCTCTCGATATGTGGGAATCCCTAGATCAGTTTTTGGTTTTAATTGTTTCCACCAGGGAATTTTATCTGAGCAGAATGGAAGGACAGTTCAGTTCACATGCTTTCCTGGATTTATGATATCCAGCACCAGCTTTGATCAGGTACTTCTTTGTCCAGTGCTCATGAATATACCCTTTGGGTATGTAAAGCTTGTCACTACAGCACCTGCAGAGCAAGAGTAACGCTTCCAGGAAGCTTTGGAGCTATTAAGAATCCAACTCGCAGACAATCTGCATAGGCAGGTGAATCCATGGTGTTCATGATGTTCTGCATAGAATGCCTGAACAGAAATGTGCCAGTCCTTCACCTCCCCAGCAAGACAAATGCTGTCATTGTGAGAGGGAATTTGATAAAAGGCTGCACATGTAGAAACCAAGCGCATTAGCTGTGCAGCTAGAAAACACGTTATTCTAGAGCTGGGATCCTCCAACTCTCTCTGTAGGGTGGCTTATATTGTTCTATGCCAGGACAAGCCCCAGCAATTTGGAAATGTGCTGCATGGGTTTCAGTCCACCCTTTGGCAGCTGCTTTGGTTCTCTCCTGGATCCAACAGTCCTCAGTCTGAGCAGTCTCTTCAGTGCAAGTCACCAGCAGCTGTGGGCATTTGCCACCTCACAGAACATCACACACTGCCCTTGCCAGCCCCACTGGCCAGATTCTCCATCTCAGGAGAACTTTTACAGCAACTGTAGTCACCCCTTGCTTCTGTAGACATGCTCGACCCCCACCTTTATGATGGGTCAATACCCTGAAGAGCTGCTACAATTACCCATTTCAATAATAATTTTCTAGAGATAGAAGGAGCTGGTCTCTTCAGCTGGTTTTAATGGTGTTAGTCATCTTTGGCTTGGCAGAGTGTTCAGAGAGCTTGCTTTGTGTTTCCCTCCTTCCACTTTCAGGCATTGCAGAACTTCATACAAACTCCCACAGCAAGTGGGCTCATCTCTGGCACGGAGAAAATACTGAACAGCCAGGTACCAAATCAAGCCTTATAAGGGACTTTGTGCTTATGCATGGGAAGCAACAAGAGGACAAAAGTCTCTCTCTTCCTCCCCTCTCATCAGTAAGTGTATTTATTCATCAATACAAGAAAGAGCAATGTGGCAAGAAGAAGCAAAGGGAACAGAGATCTCTCTGAAATGAGTAAAGAAATTCCAGTAATTTAACAGCTCATATTTTGACACACTGAGTTACTAAATTTTGAGAACTGTTGAAATATCTCTCTAGACATAACAGTGCTTTCTGAGTGCCAGGATAAATACCAGACCTTTGGCAGCCTCAGATATATTGTCCATGCCCACAGTCAAGCCCTCAGTTGCTGCTGATTGAGAAAATGTTTAGGAAAAATCCTAAAAAGAAGGTGGCTCTGAAGGTAATGGAACCACAATTGCTGCACACCTGCAGATGGATGCTGTTCAATAACCACAGCCTGAAGATCAGAAACTAGAGCCTGTAGCTCAATATTCCTGTGAGCTCTTCAATTTCCTACTGATTTCACTGAAAGCTGAGGAACCTCCTCCCACACAATCCCCTTCTCCAGTTTCTAGAACCTGCTGCATTTCTAGCTCTTTTCTGTTCCAATGGAAACTGATGGGACCACTCCCAAAAGCCAAATTTGGCACTGTGCATCAATACCTAAGTGTACGCCTGGATTTTGGCTTGCAACCTTAAACATGCTACGGATCCGACCAGTCTGCAAATTCAGTATTTCACAATGATACTAAATTGTTTTTCCCCTGCAAATAGATGGGAGCATCGCTGTTAATAACTAATAATCACTCTTGCACATATGTAGCATCTTTCATTCAGGAGTCTCAAAGCACTTAATAAGCAACAATTAATTAACCTCATAACATCTCACTGCTGTAATTAAAGCATCTATATAAGGAGTAATTGCACCACCAGTGATCCTGGTTCCAGTAATTTCATCAAAATGTAGCAGATATGCCACAGCAGCTTATAGTGCACCACAACAAACAGAAGCAGCGTTAGAAAGATCTTAGAAGTTCTTTATTAGGCTCTGGAGTGGGATTCAGGAAAGCAGAGTGCATATAGGTAGTTCAGCAATGTTACAGGATTTCTGGACAATGTGCTTTAATATTTCTCACTTACAGGTACATTAATCTCCGGAATAATTTTGTTCATCACATTCACGTTAGGTTAAATACCCTGTAGAATCTCCATAGAAGCCTTGATCTACAATTCCACATACAAATAGTCAAGTCAAGGTTTTCAACTTCCAAGCACAAGGCTTATGGATCAATTAGGCAAGGCTGTTCTGAAGGTGGAAACTAAGTTTGGGTGTCCAGCTGATGCCTTTAAAATACCTTTGAGACTTTGGGGTTATAAAAGGAAATAGTGTAAGGAGCATGTGAAGTGCAGTTATGTCAGCCTCCTGGGTATTAGCTTGGCATTGCAGAGTCCAGGACACTAAGTGAACAACAGCCTTTGTCATCCAGCCACGCAGGGCCCTTAATGTCAATGTATTTATTAGACTCTCTCAACAGGTTGATTTGGGGATACTTCATATTTCATTACCAGTTTGGATGAAGAGTTGTCTCCCGTCTCCTCTTTTTCTAGTACTGCATTAGCTTCTTTCCTACCCTTTTATACCTCCTTTTCAGTAATAGCTGTCCTATCTTCCAAGACAAAGGAAAAGGGAATTTGTTCCTTTAGAGAGCTTTCTTCTGCACACAATGCTTTAAGGCATCTGCCCAGATTTATATACTCTGACAGCTTAAAGATGGAACAATAACAATAATAATAATGGCAAGACTTGACATTTTTTCCAGCAGCTCTCAAAGCAATACAGTGTTCTATATCAACATTCAGTCTTAAGCATTGCCAGTACTTTTGTAAATTGGAAACCTTAAGCACAAAGGGGTTTAAAAGGACTTGCAGGGTGTCAGAGGAGTCAGTCACACATTTAGGAAGAGCATTCAAATATCCAGACAATTATGGTAAGGCCTAATTTTTCCTTATTCCTTTCCATTACATACTAAAGTATGTTTCTAGTGTGCTGGTTTATAACAAGCTGTTCTTCACACCTTGCTGTTCTCTCTCTCTCCAAGCCCACATACCATCAGACTGGATCAATACCTGCCACTGCAAGGATACTCTACAGCAGTGCTTGAAACACTAAACCTTGCAATGTCATACCCAAGACTGTCACAGGAGCTGGACCACAGCAACAGGAGACTACTGATATTGAGTTACCTTGTATTGTTAGGCAAAAAATATACAGCAAAAAGAGACTGAAACCTTACCAGGTAACATTTAGCATAGTTTTATTGAACCCAGAAACTCTAGACCAACTTAAATCAGTCAAAGCTCTCATAGCAAGACTCAAAGGAAGTATTTAACATACAGAAAACCACCAAGATCTGAAGTTTCACCAAACTAGAGAGACTAGTATTGTGCTTCAACTTTCAAGCCAATCTTTGGAAAAGGTCCAAAACAAGACCGGCGGTAAGACTTTCCCCACACACTCACTCTGTTGCCTAAACAAAGGAGAGCCAGGTTGTTTCCATCAAAGCTCTGCCTTGTGCTATACAAAGTGGGGAGTGAGTTCTGGCAGTGCTTGGACCTGAAAGGCGACATTGTCAGAGTGACAATGTGAAAGGCAGTCAGCAATAAAAGCGGTACACCAAGTCTGGGTTTGTATTGCCCCCGCACTGCTGCAAAGGCAGCAGAAAAGAATCATGACTTCTGGGCTTGGAAGGCTGAGAAGGCACCAGCTGTAACTTCAGCTGTATGGGTAACCACTACTTTAAAGTTTGAGCATGCTTCATACACCAATTCCTCCTGAATAGGAAACTAATGAGTGGCATAAAATGTGCTGCTAATTAAAACCTTCTAAAACGCCAAACCTTCTCCATGCTTCGGCTCAAGTCAGCAGTTCTGCAGGGCTTGGTTTAGGCTGCAAACCAGCCCACAGCCTCTGGCAGCAGCATTCAGCTATTTAGAAAGATGTTCAGCCAGTATTTTAACCCACTGTTAAGAGACATCCACATCTTGTTTAAATTTATCAGACAACTTGCTCCTGCTAAGAAACATTTGATATGGCAGAGCTCTGTCAAACAGCTCTGACTGGTTGCAGTTTCTGTCTAGAGGGCCCAAGCCAATGTTAAAAACATACGAGAAGTGCTCGAGCTCGGTGTGAAGTCAAAGAAAACACAGCTAATCTACCTCCACAGAAGGTGCCTGCCGTGCTGTGCAGAAACGGGCCCCAAATTCTCAGGTCATAACAGAATTCATACAGCACAGGGCCGGTCTTACAAAAAGATGTGAGTCACTTGCAAATCAAAAGGCATTGCCTGTGTTTACTATTAAAGTCCATTGTTTGGTATATTAAAAAGACATCAAAAGAATGTTGCTCTGTTTTAGAGAGCTAAAGCTTTCACTATTTATTTCTGCCTTGATGCAAACAAAGCAAGCAAACCCCATCCAAAATCAAAATCCATTTCCTTGCTGTTATGGCACAAGCGACAAAGCAGCCAGTCAAAAATAGAAAGAAAATAGGGAGAAAAGGAGACTGAGTAGGTGGCAGCATCCTGGTCAGATCTCCCAGAGTTCTAGCTGCCAAAAGTTAAGAAAAGCAACACAATCTATTTGCCATTGCAAAGTTTCGTAATGTCCTCAGATGAAATAACTTCACAGCTATAAATTGCCTTTTATGTGAAATCTTTGAAATGAGAATGTCCTTATTTTATGTAAAGCACCTAACGTGCCAAGTAATTGATTGACTGCTGTCAGCAAGCACACCGGGCTTCTTCTTCACCTAGAGACCTAACTGAATAATTATAGCTTTAAAAATAAAAAATATAAAAGAATTCAAGCAAGGAAAGGCGGGTAACAGTTTCTACAGCCTTTGTTCTTCATGACAATTAAAAAAGGTTTCTTCAAGAATTCATGGATTAATATACAGAAGACTAGATCTTACATCGAATAGATAGCATGGGACATTCTCTTCTCAGTTTGCTCCAAATTGGTGTACAGTTTGGAGAACTTGCCTTGCAAGGAATGCTCTTGTTTAAATGGCTTGATAAATTGGATTCCTTTGATGCTGTTTGCTCTTCCTTAATCTCTCCTAATCATAATAATGACTTTTTCCCTGCAATGCATCTGACCTACTTCCAAAATCCCCCTATCCTGCTGTTCTTTTCTGTCAATATTCTCTGAGAAGCATCTGCATTTTCTCCCCACTTTTTCTATTGAAACATTATCAATGAAAATTTCTTTTAAAAAAATGTAATCCTCAGGCAAATCAGGAGATGGTTTTATTCTCACCACAAACTGATTGCTGGAAACTTAGTGCTAACATTATTCCCCTTTAACCAGCCCAGGCATCAAACTTTAATCAGTTCCAAGACAGAGAACTATAAAATGCCCACAGTAGAATTCAACTTTTAATCACTCCAGAAAAAAAAAAAAAAAAGAATTTGATGATTAAGAAAGAAAAAGGAAAAAAAAGAAAAAGCAACTTTGATACAGGGACAGAAAGAAAATAACTAGCTTTAACTAGTGGCAAGTGCATCCCTTCAGACAAATTATACACCATCCATCCTGAACTCTGTCTGAAGCAGAAGGACAGCCCAGGGATTAGGGTTTTAATAGAGAATTTAGAATTAGGGATTACAGTCCCTGCTCTACTACAGCCGGTCTATGCAGCTTTGGCCAGACCCAACAAAACAGAGTTAACATTTTTTCTCCTCTCTCAGCAATATTAAGAGACCAGCAATGCTGAATATTGTCAGGCTGTTAAGGCTAAATATAATCTAAAATAAATAATTCCAGGATGGGATCCTGGACACCTAACATGGGAGCTTCATGAGCTTTTAGACAGAAAGCCACAAACCCTCTGCCTAGTACCCAGGCATTGCTGGAAGCAAGTTAATTCAAGATTCTCTTATTAACCTACAAGTATCCTGGGTACCTGTAGTTTTGTACAAAGCGAAGCAGGCCCTGATCTGAGCAGGGAAATGCTTCTGCTCATGCATAAACTCTGGTATAATACAGGAGGGAAGAGCAATGTGTTTTTACATCTCAAGCTCAGCAGTCACTTTCTACCATAGCTAAATTTTGGGGTTTGTTTTGGTAGGTTTTTTTAATCCAACTGACATATGGGTGCAATAGGTTCCCTAAAAACCACTTCCAAACACACATGGCGCAAGATTCCAAATTGCCATGGTGCAGAGAAACTCAGCACAGCAGCATGGGGAAGTTTAAACCTCGGTTTGTGAGGCTGTACCTCTTGCCACAACACATAGCAGGAAGAGAGGAGAGGGACTGAGTCTGAAGAAAGTACCTGTGACAGAGTAACACAAAGAATCTCAGGCCAGTTACTATTTCTGCTCAGACCTTAATTATTTTCCATTTTGGACCAACTCAACTCTTCCCCAGAGATCAGGAGAGGTCTGATTGTTGCATATGCAACTTCCAAAAAGCAGCTTTTGCATCAGGAAAGTAATTTCTTTCCTCATTTCTGGCATACTCCACCAGGAAACCATTAGCAGAGGTCTTGCCTGCAGATTCTCAAATGAGGGTCAGCACTCGTGCAGAATTTGCACCATTTCGAATCAGCAGCCTCTGGTCTTCACCTAACATTTTGAGTGTCTTGTGGCCAAATAAATGAGTTTACGCTCTGCCTTGAGAATGACTGGACACACCTGGCTTTCGAGATATCCATCCAACTGAGCTTGGCAGGAGTCAGACATCTGCAGACAACTGCACACACAATTTCCTTCAATGGTGTAGCTTGTGCTGTGACTAAAAAGCAGCAAAGGAGAATCAGGAAGCTAGAAATACGGTGTGGATTACCACCAGATAAAGTGCAGTCACTCAGTCTTGGAATTGGTCTGCATATTGGAACTAATACTGAAAAATTTGGGAAAAGCAGTACAGAATGTTTGACAAAACTTGGAAAATAAAAATCAACAGTCCTAGTTCCCCTCATGTGTGTCAATGCTTCTTAACTAATTGCTTTGGAAGCAGTGTAACTGATTTGCTGCAGCATGGGGGAAAGGAGAACCTGGGCCCATGTTCAGGGAACAAAATGTTTAGAGCCAAGCAAACAAAGACAAAAGGACAACAGGAATCAAAGGCTGTTGTATCTGATCCAAGAACACAAGGGAATTAGAAAAACAGTCTCAGAAGTAAATTGCAGTAAATGACAGGTACTATAGTAGCTAGAGAGCTAAGAAACAAAGATATTTCCTGTGCAATAAGCTAAGTAGCATTACATAAAAGAAGAACTTAATTTAAAAGGACAACCATCCTCACCCTGTGCTTTCTACCACTTTAAAGGCTTTTGTGGCAAACCAACAAGATACCTTAATATTGCAGCATTCAAGAGGGTCTCACTTTACCACAAAATCTCTCAAGTTATTTTTATGGATG
Organism: Jacana jacana; assembly: GCA_013400555.1. Classification (NCBI taxonomy): domain Eukaryota; kingdom Metazoa; phylum Chordata; class Aves; order Charadriiformes; family Jacanidae; genus Jacana; species Jacana jacana. The sequence goes on along the minus strand of VZTM01002773.1, from coordinate 31,682 downwards.
CCAAGCCAAAGCACAATGAGGATATGTGACTGAAGTCACACAGTTTGTCTCTCACAGTGCAAGAGCTGAATCTGGACCTCCCACAGTTCAGGCCAATGCTCTCAACCCTTTTAATACCCCCCCAATATACACTCCTTCAAGAAAAGCTGGGAAAATGGACTCAAGCTTTCTTTATTTTCTTTATGGGAGACCCAGTGAATCAGCTCTTGATGAGAGAGTGCAGAATCATGCATATGCAACTTCCAAATTCAGAGGAATGCTGAAAGACATTAATTTCTCCCTCATACCCTCAATAGTTCACATGAAATGAATTTGCTGGGTGCCATTCCTAGCACCAGCATCACACAACCCACCACTAACAGTGTTTACTGTCTTGTCAGATACCTTACAGGGACTAAAGGGCTTCTTCATCCAAGAGCCATTCTTCTGCTTGCTCTGTACATTCAGTGGATTAATTACAGGTCTCATTCCCATCGGCTACCTTGCACTTGTCAGAAGAACGATGCATAAGTCCCCTGTAAATGAGAAAAGAAAGACTCTTAGAATAAGCAGGCTTAAAAAAAAAAAGAAAAAAAGCAGCCCTTGACTTGAGCATATATAACTAATAGCTAATTATGATGCTAAGTCATGGAATCTGATGATAAAAAAAGAAAAAAGCTATCCCCAGAAGACACACAATCTAATAAATGTTCATTGCAAATCTAGCTCCTAAATCTGCTGCCTGCTGAGATAATGAAGAATGATTCAGTCAGACCCAAGCATCTTTTTAGTTTTAGATGTAAAACTGCTCAGTGTTGTGTGAGGCTGCTATAGACAGCAGGCAACCGAGGAGGGGACAGAACAAGCTGATACAGCCCAGGCTGCCAGACAGGAGCTCCAGGTTCCTTTCCGTGGGAGCTGGAAGAGGAGGAAAAAAAAAATAAAGCCATGATAAAGGCCCAGGTAAAAGTTGCCAACAGGATTGCTTGCTTAATTTTTTGGTTTGGCACCGCTATAGTGATTCATGTGTGCTCACGTCCAGCCTATTTATTGAACAGAGATAGATTCTACTAGACTTTGCTCTTTGTTAGCTGTTCTTCTATCACAGCAATCCTCACAGGTAACCTGATTCCCTGGCAGGTATTTTTATTTATTAATGCCATTGAAAAACTTGCACCTGCCCTTTGGGTAGCAATATCTGGTGACCCTCCTTAATCCCGGAGCTGAGAACAAAGCTATTATTATGTTACCTTCAAAAAAAAAGACCAGCAGCTTCAGTGATAAAAAGTTAGGCAACAAAACTAAATGTTAAATGAAGTGGGATGCAAGTTCTGTTTTCTGGCCTACATATTCAATCAACTTGTATTTTTAAGGGGCTGATAGCACAAGGTTCTGCTCCAAGGACAGCTTCAGAGTTTCCATATCATAAGTGAGCTCCAAAAAAGTGTCACAACTGATGATGCAGCTTTTTTCAACAAATTTCTAGATGCACAGAGGTGCACTTTCTGTCTACCTCCTGACAGAGGAGACCAGTGGGTAAAACAGACCTACAACTTCTCACTTGGCATGTAAAGCGTATATTAGGGAACTGTCCTTGTAAGGGACGTATCTTCTGCCTTTCTTGTTTACTTGCCCACAGGCCAAAACGCTTGGCCCAACTGTCATTCTAAGATGCTCTGAGGGAGAGCAATCACAAAAAAGCATTGCAGACTTGGCCTAAGGCCAATTTCTCTCCAATGTACGTTAAATCAATCAGGGAAGGAACCTTTTAGCTAAATTTCCTGCTTATTTCTGACACTTTCTGTTTTGTACCCATTGCCCAAAGCCACCTTCAACCTTTCCCTTCCTTCCAGTGTTTTTTTTTCTCCAGCTTGTCCCCACTCCCACAGCCCCATAAGCTATCTGTCTCTTTCTGTGATGATGCTTCCCCTTATCTGGGATTCATGACCAGTGCCCCAAGGGCCAGAGTAGCCTTTGCTGGCTGCAGAGCAAGACTGTTCATCAAATTAATCTGCTGGTTCACAGGGTGAGCCCAGCACCATCAGCTCTGTTCCTGCAGACATTTTCTCCAAGAGAATTTTAATCACCCCCTTATTGCTATGCCCTGTAGGTCCAAAAAGCTGAAACAGTATCTCATATCTGCTGTTGAACTTGCCACATCTCTTGTGCACACTTCTTATCACCTTTTCTACCAACTCACATTTGATCTGGTTTGGTGTACAGGACTTCTTCCATTGAGGAAATCTACCCATCCTATTCCAGACTTTTGGAGTGGCTAATCCCAGTAGCCAGAGTTTGACATTTGCCAGCAATACTCACCTCTTATTTCCAGTAAAAAAATAGTGTAATCCTGGTATGGTAACAGTATCGTAGTCCTGGTATCTGCACAGCTCTGCAACTACATAGCAGCCCTGAACTGCAATGCTTCATATCCTCAGTTTGCCAACTATCTGCTGTCTTCTGTCCCATTCAAGTTAAACTTTGCAGTTTTATACTTCTTTTTATTCTACTGATTAAGCTTTTTATAGAGTACTTTAAGTGAAATCATGTCTATACAAGCCAAAAAGAATTATGTGGCCAGTTCAGGCAGTCCAGCCTGCCCTTAAAAATTACTGTGATTTCTGGTATTTACTGTAGCAATATTAGGAATTGACACTTGGTACAGCAAAAGTCATGGGAAGTTTCAGATGATTACAAAGCTGTTTACTAATTCTCTACCATACATTCTGTGAAGGTTAAGTTCTGACCTTTTTTACAGTCTTCAGCTTTATAGTTCTGTAGCCTGTGTTAACCTTTGTATGGCTTAAAGCTAGTTACAGGTAATCTGTGAGGGCTTAGAGTAGGTGATGCTCACTTTAAAAGACTCTTAGATTTATTTGTAAGATCATTAAATTTGTACAGAACCATTTATTTGCTTAAACAAATCACCATGAAGTATCTTGGGTTAACAAAAGAAGTTTTGCTAAAAAATTAGGCACATAATTATTGGTTGAGTGCTACATTAGTTAATTATTCTAACTAAACAATGTTCTTTAAAACATACAAAGTCTTCCAGAGGCTCCTTTTCTGTCATTTTGTACAGTGCACACAACAGGGAAAAGTTGCCACAAATATTTACACTTGTGAGATAACTTTTGCAAAAGATCAGATGAATGATTGAGCTTACCTGAGGGCCCTGCCCATGAAAACAGACATAAAGCAGCAGCAAAACCTATGATGAAACGTTACCAAACAACTCATTTGCAAGAGGAGGTTTCCCTCACTTTCATCAGTTTATATCTGGGGCACCCACCCACTAGAAGATTTAAATACCTCTTCTAATAATAACTGAATATATTTACAGATATTTGTAGATATTTTATGCTCCAAATAAATATGCAACACTAATTCCTGTTTAGCACAGAGCACCAGTATCTTATGGCAGCAACTGCTGCTGATTATATATTTCTCAGAAGCCAGCATCAACTGTGGCTTCCCCCAGTCCAAGAGGGGTGTAGGGAAATAAAAATTCTACTATTATGTGTGAGTCTATAAAGACAAAGGAATTCTCAGCTTCTGTATCTGATGTAAGAAAGCACCCTGAGCTTTTGGAGAGTTCACAGCCAAATAAAAGAAATTTGTTCAGTTGTGGCACTTCTTACAGCTGCTGGAAAGTTTTACCCATCCCTGAATTTCATGGTATGTTTGTTAACAAGGAAGAAATTTAATTTAACAAAAGCTTGAAAAATAAACTGCCCTCCATCCTTGGATGTGGGATGAGTTCCCTGGAACAATAGAATGGCATAAAAAGCTGCCTCAGCCCTCAAATTCTAAGGAAAGATTTCACCAACAATTTCAGTGATTCTCCCCATGCTGATTAACCCAACCAGAACACAGCAGGATCATCAGTGCAGGGGCTGAACTCCAGACATGTCTGAATTGCACAATGACCAGATGAAGGTGTCCAGTTCAAGAAAGGAATAAATGTAGAGTTATTGTGGGGGACAGCAAAATAATGAGGTCTTACTCTGCTCTTGGTCTTGAGCCCTCTTGACAGCCCAGCTTTTACCTTTGTTATGCATTTTACTAGTACTTCCCCAAAATGCAACTTTCTTGTATTTGACTATGTCCAGAGTGCACATGAAGGGTAAAAACGTCACCAAGTTTCCGAAAGTCAGAGCCTACCAACAATCAGCATCATGTGTGACATGTTCACACTTGACAGCTCCGTCAGGCTCTCCCAGAGGCTTCCTGAAATGCCATACATCCATCCCAGCTCCAGAAAGCAGCTCTGCCTCTGCTGGCATGTACCAGAGGTCATTTCTAGTACCTGCACTGCGCAGCCCCTCATTTTCCCTCCTTTCATTTGCTCTTCTTGATGGATCTCATCCCAGTTTCCACCCTGACAGCCCGTCACTTTGTTTTAAGCTCTCCCCATCTCATTAGTCCACCTCCAGATTCCCTCCCTTGGTGTTTTCAGGCACTCATCTAGGAGCCATCCTTCAAATTCTCTTTGTTATTCCAAACTAAAGAGCTTCTAGACTTCATTCCACCTGCTCAGGACTACAGCAGCCAAATCTACGCCAACCTACATCCAACAGTTGGATATTAGGAATCGCCACAGCTGTCATCGTTACAACAGCTGGATGTTATAGCTCCTGTATCAGGAGTTAAGTCACTCTCTACTAGAGAGGGAGAAAATCTAAGAATTAAAAATGCAAGATATAGTGCACTTCTCACAGGACACTTGTCCAGCTTGTGTAGTTAGACCTCAGGCCTGATCCAATCTGCTATGTTCACTCACTGCAGGCAATGGAGAGACACAAATAGAAACTGGCAGCTCTAGCCACACAGAGACATAAATATACAAATTATTACACAACATAATTTGCATTAAATCTGGTGGGGAGTAGCACTAAATCAGACACTATGAAAACAAGGCAGAGGCTGATCTACCCTCCATGTCTGATCTCCATCAGGTGCCTCAGCTACTCTTTCCCAAGAAATTGATGGTCCAATGCTTGTTGGACAACTGGGGTATCTACCCCGCACTATACCAAATAATCACAGGCTAGCAAACTTCAAGAAAATTGTACACCAGTGGTCTAAAGAGAGAAATTATGGAAGAGGTCAGCAGTTGCAATGCTTCCTTTCCCTTCTCACCAAGGTCACAGCAGCTGGAATGCAGTTGCCTGAAGTTCGCTCTCTCTGAGACACAGCCATGTGATTGACCCAACAGTCACTTGATTTCACAGATGCTTCATGGCAGTATAGCTCCAGGAACATTTATGAGACTATAAAGGAGGGATTAAAGAGCAAGCAGTCAAAAGGGCGATTTTACTCTGTCCCAAGCAGAGCATCACATTTGCACACAAGGAGAAATAAGCCAAATAACTGGAAGGATTCTATTCAGCAGCCTCTCTATGCATCAGGGTGGATTTTACCATCAAAGAGACAGGCTGGAATAGAATGCTATATTTTGCTCTGCTTATATTTATATGTACTTAAGCTTTACATATGCATAGTCCCAAAACCTATGTGTGTACACTAGGAATATTTTGTAAGCATTAAGAGGTCCAGGGCTTTAAAAATCAATTTACACAGTTACACTTCTAATCTTCCTCATTGCCTCATATAACCAAACACACTGTTCTCCATAGGGGTGACAGATTCGTAATAATTTTAAAGGGGTGGGATAATGTCCAATTCTTTGGGTAAAGGCTCCAGAACATTGCAAATTTACATTGTTGTTTGCAAGCCTTTTGACCATTGAATAACTATTTCAGCTAAATAACTTAAGAGAATGGTATTTTTTTTTCCTAAATAGTCTAAATGAACAGTTCATTAAAAATCTGATCTCAGTTGTTCTGAATGCATATCTTTGTGAGTCTAGAATTCACTTGGATTTACAGTGCTGTGCATGTGTAATGAAATGTGGCCAACTAAAAGATCTGTATAAGCTATGCTTTGGTATTTGGGGGTTGTTTTACCTTGGGGATAGTGAGGTTCATCTTCACACAGACTTTTTAACCCTCAATAAAACCTTTTGAGTTACTTATATCTGATGCTAACCATGTACAATGCTCATGCCAGTATCACACCTGACATGACCACATTATTAATTATCTCCCTGTTTATCACTTCTACTGGAAACATGCAACAGCTGGGCAGAGTGAATATATCCATTGCCAGAAAAAAAATATATTTATTGTCTGAAAAACATGAGAAGGAATATTGATAAAGACAGTCTTTGTCTCTTCTCCCCCAGAGTCCTCTCAAACATGCCAAATTTGCTACACACATTGCTGTTACTTGGATGAAGTATCTTGCTCTTATCACTAACATGTTCTTTTGGGAAAAACAGCCTGGCCTCAGTTGTCAATAGCAATGCTCCTATTGGCTTCACCAAAGGCAAGATTTCACACTTGATAGCTCAATCCTAACTGAATTATGTGCACTACCTACTGAAATGAAGATTAATTTAAAACAAAAGCTAATTAAACTAGTTGCATTTTTATGCTGATCCTTTTTTCTTGATGGCAAAACTCTTGCTACTTCAGCTTTGTAAGAATTCTGATAAATGAGATACTCTTTCTCTCTGCAGACGCCCAAGTCCAAATTCAGAACCCCTACAGAACAAGCTCTCTAAACATACAATAGTGACCTGTCTGGCTCCCACAACCCAGAAAGGATTCGCCTTTCTCCCTGGGTTATATATATCCAGGAGACTCAGTCTCTAAATGGTGGCAGGAATTGCCTCACTCATCTCCTAAATCTAGCATGAGGCATGACTAATGCTTGTGATGTGCCCTGAAGTACTGGGAGGAAAGGTGCTATAGAAATGCAAAGCAGCTTTCAGGAACAGAAATACACTGTCTCTCATTCTTCCTTTCCCCCACTTTTCTTCCTTTCACACTTCTTTGTTGGGGTCCCAGTTAATTTTGTAAATGGAGTCTAAGTACTGCTTGGCAATGGCAGCAGCAAAATGAACATAAAGCTAAGAAGAAATCTCCAAATACAACTGATTGTCTTAAATATTTATTATTTCACTCCAAGAAAAATATTTAATAGAAGCAGAACAGGAAGTAAAGGAAAGAAACATACAGTGTTATCTCACATAAACATCTTCTCAAAGCCCAGTCAGTCCAGCTTATATAAGACAAAACAGAACTTTGAACTAGCCATCAACATAGTTATTCTCTACAGCCTCTCTCAGCAGAGGCTGTGCCATCTTTTGATTGACGTTCCTGGTCAAAAAAGCCACCCCAAAAGCCCCAACAGTTCTTAGCCAGGCAAAATCCCCTTCTTCAGGTTCCTTAATTTTTGTCCCTCAGTGAAAAAAAATGTACATATGTAACAATCCATGTGGCTCTAAGTCCTCACTCATGAGAAAAAAAAAATAAAAATCCTATTCTTGACAATAAATACACATGCAACCATTTTTTAAAGCTGGAACGAAAAAATCAGATCTGGACGAAGTGACGCCTGGCCATATTCCTCTTTTTCATCCTTTGGGTAAGCTTTTTTTTTTCCTGAAAGCACTGGCTAAACTTGCTGATGAGGTGACCAGGGCAGAGTGACCTTCAGATCCAACATGAGAAGGGCAGACAAGCCCTCTGGACACACAACAGCAACCTATAACTGGCAAAGGCTGAAGCAATTCAGATCAGTCCTTTCCTGTTTGAGTTCAAGGTCTCTGTACTATTAATCAAGTTGAACCATTTCCTGGAAATCCAGAAAACTATCAAGACTGAGGACTGGCGAACAGAAAGAGAGAAAGTAGAAATAGAGAAAGTTTGAGCTGGGAAAACATTTTTTCATTCATTCTTTTTTATTTTTTTTTTTTAAAGCAAAGATGCTCACATAAGAATAAAGGCAGTGAGCTCCAAATCACAAGCCACAAGCTTGGTGGGAGGCATTTAAAGGGGAAATGTAGCAGGGATCCTCAGCACTGAGTCAAGACCTTTCTTTGTTCTCCAGTTTTCCCAAGCTGCATTCCCATATGCAGCCCACCATTTGTTTTTACTTAGACAGACATAATAAGAAATACTCTGCTTGAGAAGAGCAACAAACAAGCCTTGCACAAATCTCGCAGTGACAGGCAGTCATAATAAGGAAGAACAAAAACTGTAAAAGAGATGATAGTGTCTAGTAAAGAGGGAAAGGCTCAACTCCTTGGGAATGCTCTGGGTACCTTTCATCCAGGAATTTCAAAGTCACTCTGATCAGTGACGGATAGATAGGGATCGCCTCCTCACAGATTACTAAATCTGCAATCTTCTATATATGGAACAACAAACCCAGTCCTGATGCCCCAAGGTTTTGCCAGCTGTGAGCCATGCAGGTACAGTCCTGGCTCATCCCAATTAACTCATCAGGTTTGACAGGATCGGAGTTGTAGGTTGTAGCACATACAAGCATAATAAATCAATCGCATGATATTGCCTTGTCAGCATTGCTATTTGTGTATTTTCTGCATCCTCTTTTGTTCATTAGCCCCCATAATTACACTCTTTCCCATTTTAGGGGCTACTGTGCAACATCTTCACGACTTGCTGTCTCCCTACGTGCAGAGTCCCAAATCCACCAATATTCTTAACCGCAATTTTGTTTGTTGGCATCTGGCTCAGCATATGCTGACACAAAGCAGTTCACATGTCTCAGAGCTATTGTTCCAGACTCTGCACATTTACAGTTATCATCAGTTACCCATGACAGGCTTTGAAAATTTTCATCACAACTAAAAATTCTTCAAATCTTTTAGGTTAAAGCTTACAATTCAGAACTTCTGCATGCTTACGGCTGGCTTTTCTTAGTCACCCAATACATTAGCAAACAGTGATATCATTTATCCAAACACTCTAGATAGCTGCTATCACCAAAGTAGTCTTAATGTAGATTATATACTGTATTTACAGTGCTTCACAGATGGAAGTGAAACCCAAAAAGCATCAAATTCAGCCCATGGAATAGCTTCAACTATGCCTCTCATTTAAAACATTTGTGAAAGCATATCAAGGGGACCATTTTGTATTTGCTTTTGCAATGCAAATGTAGCTGTCACCCTATGATTAAGACAAAGTACATACCACAGCTCTCACATGAACTGCCAGGTGCACAGCAATGTGCATGACCCACAACATGACTGTATTACTCACAGCTCTGCCCCTGGGCCCAGGCCAAAGGCAGAGAGAGCTCTCAAGAGTACTTGCTTTAGAAAGCCACCATGAAGGAATAAATACACAACAGCAATCAGATTTTTAACCTCTGCGGTCATCAAATGGCATAATTATCAGGAAGAATTTTGCCTACTGACAGCAAAATCAAGTCGTGCATTTCTGAAAACACTAAAGACACAATAAAGCATCTACAGAGTGCATTATAATGTTGGGGTCAGCTACTGAAACATAACACAGGGGTAATGTCTCCATCAAAAAGATCCTCTACTGAAACATTACAAGTCCTTTCATTTGACATCTGGAGAACAGAGTTTGTGGTTTACACTTAAACCTCATTTAAAGGTTTGAATTACGTTAACCTTTCCCGATGAAGCAACACTGACTCAAGACTAGATTGAATACATTTGAAGTTTAACCAGAGGGGAAGGCTTTGTATTGCGGACAGGGCATGCAAATAGTCTGTTCACAAGTAAACAAGTCCTGTGACTGAGATAAAGCACCTTTCTTGATCTTGCACTACCACAGTGGAGATGGGAGGGCTATGGTGCAGGCAGGCATCTGACAGCCCTCCTGGCTTGGACCCATCCCTCAGAGAGGGAGAGTGCCTGGCCATGTTAAAAAAGAAAACCCAAACAAACTTCAGGACCTCTTGGGCAGGATTCTGAGTACTCTCCCTCCAGCACAACTGCTCAAATGACAGCAGCAGCTCCAGCTTCAATACCAGCACACAGAGAGGCCATTGCACAACTCACCAAGCTCCAGCACTGTGCTCAGCATGCCTCAGATAACCCCACTACAGCTCAGCTGTGACAAGAACACAAACCCCTCCCCAGCCCAGCCCAACCCTAAACCTCAGGTGCACCTTGAAGCATTTCCTCTATACAGAAGCCTCCTGCATCCTAGGCTGCACGTCAACCCAGCAAGGGGGAAATTCTGTCCCTCTGCTTTGCTCTGGGGAGACCCTCCTGCAGTGCTGCCTGGAGAAGCATCAGAATGACACGGACCTGATGGAGCAGGGCCGGAGAGATGCTGGGAGGGCTGGAGCCCCTCTGCTGGGAAGACAGTCTTAGAGAGTTGGGGGTGTGTGTGTGGTGTTCAGCCTGGAGAAGAGAAGGCTCCAGGCTGATTTTCAAGCCTCTTCCAGTTCCTCAAGGGCTCAAGGAAAGCTGGGGAGGGACTCTTGATTGGGAATGGGAGCCCTAGGATGAGGGGGAAGGGTTTGACCCTGAAAGAGGGGAGATGGAGCTGAGATGTGGGGAAGAACTTCTTTGGTGTGAGGGTGGTGAGAGCCTGGCCCAGGTTGCGCAGAGAAGTTGTAGCTGCCCCATCCTTGCAGGGGTTCAAGGTTAGGTTAGTGGGGGATTAGAGCAACCTGGTGTGGTGGGAGGTGTCCTTGCCCAGGGCAAGGGGGGGAGGACTGGATGGTCTTTAAGTTCCCTTCAAACCAAACAATTCTCTGATATTAAGCTTCTCACCCCCCGGTATCCAGGTCCACGGCTTTACTATTCGCAGTAGACCATGTGCAGTGTCTTCCCCACCAACCCGACCCTTCTCTCCTTCCACCATGCCACCCCGCTGTCCCGATCACCCCATTCGTCCCATCCCCCGGCCCCGGCCGCGGTCTCGGCATCAGCATCGGCCCGCCCGGCGTCGGGGAGGAGCCAGGCAGGGGCAGCAATGCGCATGGGCTCCGCTGCCTTTCTCCGGAGCGTGTGCGAGGGGGGCGTGTGCGGTTACCCCTCGCTCAGGGCCCTTCCCCGCAGCTCGTTCCCTATCGTCTCCTCACCTGCGGCAGCGGCCATGTCGGCGGAACGCGGCTGGTAGGCGGAGGTCGGGGCGCCCGGGCTCGGTCCCCCCTGGCTGTGTCGGAGGGAGGTGAGTGCGGGGAAGAAGGGCAGATGGGAGAACTTGGCGGGGGCGGGGTGGTGCTGGTGGCAGTGGGGAAGCGACACGGCCGGCTCGTTCGTGTCGCGATAGCGCCCGTATCGCGAAGGTGGCGCCGGGGGTGGGAGAAGGGAAGGGGTAAAGGGAGGGACGCGCGGGGCCGTTAACGCCAGCGGCCGGAGTCGCGCCGTCGCTTCGGGGAGAGAAGCAAGGGAAGAAATTAAAGAAATCCTGGTGTGCGTGTGTGGTTTTATTTGTGCTTGTTCCTTTTGTGGCTTCCTCCCCTCCCTTCTCTCTTTTCGCCTGCATTCATTGTCCTCCGGGGAAGGTCTCCGAGGTGGGTAAAATCGCCTCTCCCAGAGCAGCAATTTGCTGGGTGATAATTTGAAGAGATAATTGGGGTTTTGGCCCGCCCATGAAGAGAAGCTGCGTTGTGGTAGCGTGCAACGGCTGGCTGGCTGGCTTTGTGCTTGGCCATTGTGCTGGCTGGCCGCTCTGGTGTTTGACAGAGCACTCGTTATGCCTCGTTAGAGCGTTCCACGTGCAGTGAGGGCCCACGGGTCTCCTTGGGCCACTGAGGGTTCTCTGTGAGCCGCATCTGTGTGCCAGGAAAGCATAACGTGGAGGAGCGCCCAACAGACCTCTGGTGTGTGTGAAGATGGGAGATGGTGGTTAAAACCATGCTGGATGGGGCTTTGAGCAACTTCATCTAGTGGAAGGTGTTCCTGCCCAGGGCAGGGGCATGGGAATGAGATGGTCATTAAGGTCCCTTCCAACCCAGACCTATCTACAGTTCTGTTATCTAGAAGACCTTGATTAGTTTTCCCACTGAATTGCAACAGGGAGGTAAGCAAAGGATAGCAGTGTGGCGGCTTGTGAGGGAAGGTCCACAGTGCGCTTGGACTCTGAGCAATGGCTTCCACTTGAGGGAAAGGTAAATTAACCTTTGGAACTTGCAGGTGTCACACCGTTTTCCTTTTGCAAACTACGCGTCCCGTCTTGTTCTGCCCTGAGAACTTATCTCGTATTGCAAACCACTGCTGCAGGCTGGACGGACGGCTGTTGAATTGTAACAAGGTGACGGGAACAAGTAATTTGGTGTTTGAGCATTGTACTTTCCACCTGAGAAAGCAGCACTTTGGACAGAGGCTCGGACACCCACCGCTGGGATGGGCATCCAGTTTTGCATGTTGGGTGATAGTCTTAATGGTGAGAATGGAATTTAGAGGAATAGGTGGAAAGGTGAGAAAGTGGAAGCTTAAAGCATGCTATTTCATCTCAAGGAAGAGCTATAGCTCTCAAGTGTATTAGCTGAAAGTGACCATGCGCTCCTCTTTGATGTGGAGATGAATGAATAAGTTCCTGAGACTCGTGTCAGTTTCAAGTGTTTGAGGTTTGGGCATGTGCTGGAATTCCTTTCCCCCTGCACAGCTGTCTCTTCATTCCAGTTTTGCAAAATTAGGTTAGCCTTGAGTGAGCAATTTATTTTGACTGGTAAGTAAAATATTATGTATTCTTAATGATAAAAGAGTAAGCAAATAGGTCTTGCACTTGGACTGATTTGTTTTCATGGAACTTACCGGAGGTTGCTTGTGCTGTACCAGGGTGTGAACCCTTGGGGAGCTGCTGGTTTTATCCTGTTTGAACGTGCTGAGGCCATCTGGAAGAACCAAAATTTTATTTCTTTGAGGGCCTAGAGTGATTGAGATGATAAAGGGGGTGGGAAATGAGTGAGTCTGGCAGTATGTATTTTGCAAAAGGCAAAATGGGTTTTGGGGAAACAACGGAATGGAAGGTGTTAATGTATTAATACCGTGCATAACGTACAGAAATATTAATCCATTGCCAGGAGCAAATTATCGTTTAATCTTTCATCTTGAGGTCTTAATCTGGAATTTGTTTTTTAAAGAGGCCTATTTATCAAGTTTTTTAAGAAACAAAGAGCATCTAAGGCAGGTCAGCAGAAATAGCACTGAGGGCTTGTTTTACTTTTCAGATTTTATGTATGGTTTATAGCTGGGTGTTGCAGTATTTTTGTGCTATTTACCAATATTTCAAAACTCATCAGCATCCTGGTTCTTAGTAGTCTGTTTTTCTGTAATGCAAAGGGAGGGAAACGATGATGTCATTGAATTTAAGGGGGAAGGATTGCAGTGGTGACTTACTGGCCAGGGAGAAGATCACACAGAGAGTGGAGGAAATCTAACAAAAAGGGGAATGGTGCTGCTTTGGCCATTTTTCCTTGGGCTGCTTTTTCTTTTGTGGACTTAAGAAAAGGAAATGCCATTTTGCTGTTTGAATGCATTGTCTTGCATGAAGTGTCAGACCACATTATGGTGATGATTTCAGTCAGCTTCCCCTATTTCAAAACAGTCACGTCAAACACTGCAATGTGTTTACACAGAATTTCAGGGTGTCTTTCAAGGAACCCAACACACGTATTTCCAAAGATAAATGATGGTTTTCATACTTCATTTTGGCTAGAAGAGTTTGCATAGGAGAGGAAAAAAATTGGAACAGTTTCTCTTGGCCTTTGTGTCCTTCTCTCCAAAAATAAGAGGAAGACATTGGCCTCTTAATGAACTGGGGGGTTATTTTCATTCACACTTCCTCTCAAAGTATTCTTTTTTGTGTAGTAGTTCCTATGTGAATCCAGTGGCAGAAAGGGAAGAAGGCAGAAAGAGAAGTAGGTAATGTAAATTTTACTTGCAAAAACCTGGAATAATTGCTCTCTTGAGACTGTAAGCACGGGTGGTTTCTGTCAGGTGAGGCGGGTGGCTTTGTGGGGCCAGGTCCTTCATGCAGCTGTGCTCTTGAACTCTTGTGTCTGGTTTCAGCCTTTAGTGTGCTGCAGTGTCTTGTGCCAGCACAGCCTTTGAGCTTGCTGAGGAGGGGACGCAGTAGATCAGATTTTTATGATGAGCCCAGAAGGGTCCTGCCAGACCCGTTCCCCTCCACCAGCCTTATACTCACCTTCAAGTTCAAATTCTTGCACTTGTGATGTCTGTGCCTACAGCAGAGAATATTGTTCAGGTTCACTGTTTGGATCTGATAGCTGCCCTCAAGATGTCTAATACTATAATATAAAAGATACATGTTTTATCAACTTCAAAAGTCCACAACTGTTTTCCTTGGAAAAATAAGTTGATTTGCTATCTGGGGTGAAGCAGGTCAACAAGTCTGGCCAGTCAGAGCATGTGGATTTTCAGTGATTTCTATTCTTATGCTAATCCTTTGAACAGGCTGGCTGTGCACAGTGAGCCAGTGTGAGAGAGGGGATGTGCATTCTGAGGACACTAAAGGGAAGCCATTTTTTGTACTTATTGTAATGCAGATTAAGTCTTCCAGCCAACCAGAATTTGGAGAATCACATAACCTAAGGATATACTGCTGCGGGTCAGCAGTCATTTAGCAAATCTCACTGGGTTTGGTTGAAACTATTTGCTTTTGGCATTATTTTTGTGATGTTTTTTCTTTTTCTTTAATCCACATTGTAGCTGAAAACAAATTGTTTCCTGTGGTGCTGAACAATTAAAGTTGGAAGACTGAAAATTTTCAATTTTTAATTATTTTGTTGGGTAACAAGTGTGGGAAGGCAGCAAAACTGTCACTCCATTGCTTACAGCTACGAGCTGCTCATTTGAATCCTTCTCTTAATGATGACTTGCTGTGTTTCTCCCCCACTGTTTTTCTGTTGCCTCAATTTCTGCTGTGTAAAGCACTTTAGATATCTAGACTGTTGATCTACACAAGAAGAGCATGCCCAGCAGGTGGAGGGAGGTCATCCTGCCCCTCTACTCTGCCCTGGTGAGGTCTCATCTGGAGCACTGGGACCAGTTCTGGGCCCCGCAGTGCAGGAAGGATGGGAAATTGGTAGAGAGGGTACAGCAGAGGACCACAAAGATGATGAGGGGACTAGAGCATCTCTCTGCTGAGGAAAGGTTGAGGAACTTGGGGCTATTTAGTCTAGAGAAGACTGAGGGGGGGCTCTGATTAACACCAGTAAATACTTCAAGGGTGGGAGAACGGGGCCAGTCTTTTTTCAGTGGTGCCCAGTCACAGGACAAGAGGAAATGGACACAAACTTGTACATAAGAAACTGCACCTAAACATGAGGAGGAACTTGTTCACTGTGAGGGTGGCAGAGCCTTGGCAGAGGCTGCCCGGAGAGGTGTTGGAGTCTCTGTCTCTAGAGACATTCAAAACCTGCCTGGACATGTTCCTGTGGGACCTGCTCTGGGTGGACCTGCTTTGGCAGGGGTTTGGACTGGATGATCTCCATAAGTCCCTCCCAACCCCATATAATTCTGTGATTCTGAGTAGTCTGTGTGCGTATGTTTTGAAGGGGGTGTGTGTGTGTGCCAGTTCAAACCAGGTAAGATATGTAAATATCACTCAGAAGAGTTTGTTTGCCGCATATTTGTTCCCTAGGAATTGTTTTAGAAACAGAGCGTTTCTGAGACTTTTCCATTATTTTCTAAGTTAGTCTTTTGTTGTATGTTATACATGCTGCAACTGTATGTGGTTTCTGTCCTGTACAAATTTCAGCTGATGTCCATGGAGACTTCTGCAATAAAAGTTAGTAGCCTGGAGCTGTTGTTAAGCATGTTAAGAAGCCTTTGCTTGTTTTGTTTGGGTGGGTTTTTGTGTTGCTGGAGCCTTTATACACTTGGGTCGATCACCTTGCCATATCTGTGTGTATAGCATTAAGATTCTGCAGAAGTGTGTGCAATAATTAAAAATTGCCCTTTAAACTATTTAGTAAATTGGATTTGCTTTACCAGCAGTGGGACAGGAAGTTAATCGTGTTTAAGCTGATGCTGACTTTTCCAATCTGATTTTCCCTGGGAAGAAACTTTATTACCTAGCTGGTAAATGCACAGTTAATTAGCTGCTGATTGTTTAAGCTGATAAACCAATGCTACCAGGTTTATTTCAATCAGTTTGGTACACGTGTCATGTATATGTTTCCTTGTGTTATTGTCTTGCTTTTTGATCAAACAATATATTAACTGTCATCATACTAATGACTTGAATACATGTAGATGGTATTGTCAAGTGATGATTATGACATTTAACTGTTACTATTCACTGGCTGTTCTCTTGTTCTGTGCTTAGTTCCACGTGTGTAGGTGTGGACTTCATAGTGTCATCTGTGAGTCTTATAACAGAGGAGAATATGCCTCAGCAGCTCCTGTCTCTTAACTGATAGTTTAGAAAATAAAATACCCTCAGGTCTTCACTTTTAAAATCATTGTTTTAAAAACCTATGCTTTATTTTTTTAGTCATGTTTCTGTAGCAAAGTTGCAATTTTTTGAGCATGTCCTGTTGATGTGGCTTGAAGCCACTGGTTGATGAGAGAAACTACCGATCACCGAATCTTGTCATCTCAATGCTTTTTGCGGATGAAGCTGCAATTGCTGCCCCTCTATTTCCCTCCTGGTGTGCCTTAATGTTTGTGGGTGGAAAGCATCCAATTACTGCATCCCTTATAACTCTTTAAGAATAAGGGAAAGTGGAGTTTCTCCCATTTCTGCCATTAATTCATCAAACCAGGACTACAGGAAGTTGGGAGCTTGATTTCCTATGGATTTCAGGGTAAAATTAAATGCTTAAATATCCTTGTGGTTACTTGCTGGATGCAGGGACGCTTGGTTAGCTGCAGCCTGAGTTATGGCCTTAGATCTCCTGGTAGTGGCTGTATAACGTAATGGTCAAATGATGCAAAGTACTACTCCCTGTGACAGCCCAAACTTAGCTTATGGGCGTTAGTTTACTCTTTAAGCAGGCTTCATGCTAGTTGAACAATTTGTCAATCTTGTGTTACTTCTAATTTGGTCATGCTCTGTCTTTTCTGTCTTACAGCAAGCATAAATTCATAAAACAGGTGAAAATTCTTTTACAGCAAAAGTTTGCTCGTGTGACATCCCATGCTGTGATTGCGCCTCTTGACAGTTCAGCTGTACAGGGGTACAGTAGTGCTCCAGCAGCCATGGCCCCAAAATCCTGCTGTAGAGGATGACAGTGATTTAATTACTAGTGTTAAGTTGCTTTTAAGATACAAGGATGAAAAGTGGTATTCTAAAAGCTTTGTCATCACTTACTGGCAGATAATCAGTTTTGCTAAAAATAACTTTGGCAAGGTGTTAGGTTCTTATAAGTGGTTTGAGAATTCTTCCTTCTTAAAGAAAATCATGTTTAATCCTCTGTGTATTTAGTTATCTGATATATATTTATGACTGACTAAAAAATGTCTTTTAAAATGTTAAAGTTAAGTTGTTTGGTGGGTTTTGGTGCCAGTATAAAACCAAAAGTTTTCCAAACCCAGATGTTACAATTTGGACGTACATGTTCCAACTTCACTATGAGCATTAGCGTGGCTAGTGTGAAGAAGAATGTAGCTAGACAAGCACTGTTTGAGCATAAGTTTAATTGTAGCAAGAGCCTTTGAAGATTTGCTGGGACTTACCCTTTTACTCCTTTTATGATTCATGAATCTCTTCATTAGACTTCAGATAATTTCATTAGATTTAGCAGCCAGCCTATATGCTCTAGCTTGAAGGCACAATTTATTAATTAATAAAAGGTGGCAAAAAAAGTACTTTGATACCCTTTCTGTTGTGTCTTCTGCAAGAGACATCTCTAGAGAGTCATCTCCTACCTGCTAGGATCAACCAGCCTTTTAAAAGGGTAATGTCAGTATTTTTTTAAATTTCTTTTTCATAAATCATAGAATCATTTAGGTTGGAAGAGACCCTTGGGATCATCAAGTCCAACCATCAGCCACACTCTGCAGAGTTCTCCCCTACATCAGATCCCTCAACACCCCATCTGATCAACTCTGAAACACATTCAGGGATGAGGACTCCACCCCCTCCCTCGGCAGCCCGTTCCAGTGCCTGTCTTTTTAATTCAAAGAGGCTGTTAACCTGCTCAGTAATGCACCTTGCTTGTTTTTTCCCCCAAGTTTACATAGCAGCTGATACATTCTCATAGGATCTTTATAACTTTTATCAACAATCAACAAACCCAACAATTTTATCAGGTTTTCTTGGAATGTGAATGTATTTCAGTAGCTGCTTTCTATAGTTTGCCTGTATGATCATCATCTCATCCCCTACAGTCTGGCTGGGATATAAACAATAAACATTGCTGTTCAGGTATCATTGTTTGCTCCCAGTGTGCATGTGCGTGTGAGCAGTATTTTAAAAATTAATAACAGATACCACTTTTGTGCAAAAAAGTACAATGTGTAGACTTTTATAATCACAAATGAACGAGCAGTAGCTAGAAATACTATGTTCAGATATAGATCTGTTGATACAATCGGTAAACCAAAGTGTGTTGATCTTTCCTCACTTCTATGTCTATGCAGAAGTGCAGTGTGTTTGCGGGAGGTTGACTCAGATTTTTATTTTTTTTAAATTTTATTTCAGAAAAAGTTCTGGTAATTTATTCTTGAAGCATAAATGAGGTTCCATAGCCTTTGAGTTGAATGATGCACAAGGCAAGCCTCAGATGTAAAGTTCAATCATTGGTAACTGCTGCAGCCTATTTCATTGAAGAAACAGGAACAAAAGTTTGTTTGTAACTACTCTGGAACCAAGAACAAAGGCTGTGGGGACCTTTTAACCTTTGTGGCTGTGCATCTGAAGGAGGAATTGTTCAAGAATGGGAAAAAGTGCCAGGAGACCAGAGATCTGCTTTTCCCTCTGTCTTTCTACAGCAGTGTTCAACAACCACATTTAAAGCATTAAAAAAAAAAAGAAAAATTAGTTAATTGGAAGACTTCCTTACTTGTGCTTTCCCACCAAGGTCTGATTTGATAATCAAGTATGCTGGAATGGTTTATTTTGTCGCCTTTTTTTCACTTTAAATAAATGGTTGTGTGTGCTTTTTTTTCTTCTTTGGGAAGAAATCTTAATGATTGATTGCATCCTTAAACATTTTGTTCTCTCAAATGTTCTGTGCAAATAATTCTGTCCTGTGAAGAAGCAATTTGTTTCCCTTGCTTCTGGTGTTGTCCAAATTTCACAATTATTTTTCATTCTGTGATAGCTGTCTCCTCAAGGAAGACAGGAGGGAATAATCAGTGTTCTGAAGAAATTGCTCTTTCTCCCCCAAAATGTGTTGATTGGCACATTGAGGGTTATGCTCTCCAGTTGGTTATCTGGCCTGAAGGTTCTGCTTCAGGCAGCGATTTGTGCCATAACATTCACCTTCATGAATTTTACAAGGCTTAAAGAAAGGATGGGCAGTGCTGAAAGAACATATTCCCTAAATTGCTTTGTGCAGAGGGAGAGAAAACACAGTATTGAGTGTTTATTATTTTTCTTTGAGTAATGACCATAACCCACCAGCTAGAAAAAACACGATTGTTCATTTATATTTCTCAGCCTGTACATGCAGCTCATAAGTGTGCTCAGGCATGTGTGCAATGTTCATGTCCGTCCCTCTTGCTGAAGAAATACTCAGTGCTGCTCTGGGATTGTTTGGCCAGAAGGGAAAGGCTGGGGTTGCCCCATATGGTCTCTCAGGAATTGAATTGGGTCTGCTCTGCAACCTGTGATTTGTATGAAAGCTGGCAGGAGGTCGGTGCCATCGAGGTGTAGGCACAGTAGGAGTTCTGGTGTCTGGTGTTCTGCTGCCTGGCTTTGTTCAGGCACTGTTGGAGAGGACACTCCCCACATGGCTTTGTAGGGGAGCAATGTTCAGCTGGCTGCACCCAGCTTGGCTGCTGATAGAGAGCATTGTTTGGGCTTTTCTCTAGGTCTGCCCCGCCCCCCTCCCAAAAGCACAGAGAGAACTGGAGAAGCTCTAGATATCAGAAAGAGGAGAAGCAACCAGGCATGATTTAGTTGACAGAAAAGTATTTTGAGCAGTGATTCTCTCACAGCTAGAGAAGAAAAGTTTCTATTTTGGAGTGTTAAATTGCTGAAGAGTCTTCAGTTTCTTTTTTTTCCCCATGATGGGATAGCAGTCACGGCGAGGTTTATGTAGACTCTTCTTTTGTATGTTCATCCTGCCTCTTCAGTTGTCCCAAGTGACACATCTCAAGTGGCTCCTTTTGCTGCTCTAGAACTGTTCTCTTTCTAACCTTTGGCAGCAGTTTCTCTAAAATTAGGCTGTGCTATAGGGAAAATCAGCTTTCTGTCTTCCAAGCAGTATGTAAACCTACCTCCCAGGAGCATGGGGAAACTGTATGGTCTTGCCCTTATATCTTTGAAGTCCTTTCTAGTATACTAGTTGATTGCCACTGTGCTTTTGGTTCCTCCTCTACTAACATATACAGCAGTTTGAAATACACGAGTATGAAAAATAACTTTTTAAAGATTTCACTATAGGGAGTATTCTTTACCTAAGACTTTCAGTGATCCATGCACATAGCAATTGCAAATTGCATAAGGAAGCCAATACATCCATAACTATTTAGTTATATAGCCATATTGTATTAATTTAGGGAGAATTTAGCTGTCTAGAATACAGTTTAGTAGCTTTCTGAACAGTTTAACCTAGATTACAAGAAAACTTGTTCTTGATTGTATCATTCTCTGTAGGTATCTCTTGCATTTCCTGTTTGTCAAATGCCAGGTTTAAAAATTAAATTACAGTTAACTTCTAAGATTAAAATTGGAAATGAAAACATATAGATCAGTGTTTTAGAAAACTTAATTTATCAGTTCTTATCGCTACAAAACATGTGTGTGGAGGAGGGATGCCATATGGCTGCTAAATATAACACAACTTTCTCCTGAAAGCAGTCTAAAAAGTACAGAAGTTCACAATCTGGTATCCATGTTTTTAATAAGAATGTGCTGCAGATTTTAAGAAACTTACAAGTGCAAACCAAGGTAATGGAATAGAGCCAAAATGTAATCCAATAAAGTGCAAATATTTCCTGTGAAGAGGTGATCTTGGCTAAGACACCAGAGAGATTCTCAGCATCTTGTAGATACTGGACCCTTTGTTAGCAGTTTCTTTAAAGCACGAGGGTGGGAGCAGCTCTTCAAGTTCCATCAGTTTTCAGTGCTCCCTACCCTCCAGGTCCAACAGCTTGTATTGTTTTCTTGAAATATTTGCAATGTTACTTCCCAGTGCTGGGGCGCTGGAGGACTTGATCTCCTGCTGTAGCTGCTTGAATAAGATCAGGGAAACACAGTTGTGATGGAAAGGCTTGAGAATAGTTATTCTGGATTTTTTAATTATTATTATTATTATTTAAATTTGTGTTAATACTACTCACTTCATTATTTTTTTTTTTGTGAAGATCCTGCCCAAATACAGATGATTCCATGTTTTAAGAATATAAATATAATGGAAATTATGGTCTCGTTTCTGGTAAACGGTTCAGAAGTTGTGTGCGTTTGACGGGATCGGGTTGGTGATACACTACACAATGTAGTATTGCTACAGATATTTCAGTGGTTTTTGTGAAATACTTTTGCTGTGTAGATTAATAACTTTCTGATGGGAAAAGCCTGTGAAGAAAGCAGATCTCCAAACTAATTGTGATTATTTTTTTTTTTCTTTTAAGATTTTTTTTTTCCAACCCCAAAAAATTACCTACCACCCCATGCTGCCACCCCGTCTCCACTTTGTGAATGGAAGCATCCAAAATTGAATTTCAGATTTAGCAAAGCACTTTAGGATACGTGTAACGTTAGCATGTGAGTAATCCCAGGGCTCTGTATAGGATAAAAGGCATTGCTGAACTGAAGCAGAAATATCTGATAGGAAAAGCTTATCCTGGAAAAGAATCAGAAGAGAAACTATATTGGTTATCTTCCTTAAGGCTTTTAAAATATTTCAAAGGGACGAGTATAGATTTACTGATGGGGGTTCTGGTGACTAAAAATGCAGTTATGCAAATCACAGCTTGTTGGGGCAAGAATTAATTTATGCATTTGAGCACGTGTGCTTTTTCACTCTTTTCTCTATGAAGCTGAATTATAGACAACAAGAATGCACTTTGTTGTTCTTCAATACTAAATAACAGCATAGCAGTTTTGATCTTCAAAGCACTGCTCAGACCTGAATTAATCTTCATAATAGTCCTTTGAGACAAATACTCCCTATTCTTTTGGACAAGGAAACCCATAACATGGAGATGTTGAAGGATTTGCCAAGGACCATATTGTCAGTGATGGCTGAGACAGTTGTGCAGAAATTCCTGGTGCTGGGTGCTAATTCTCGAGGCTGTGTAGTTCTGAATTCTTTGTGTAGTTTTGGATTTCCATCTGAGTGTTAATTTATGCATATGCATGTTGGAATTTCCCTTCTGAGTACTGCCGATGGCACAGAGTGCTAAAGGGGTGTGTGTGTGCTGCTGAGAGCAGCATGTGGGAGCAGATATGCAAAACTGCACTTCAGAAAACCCAGGTCATGGCTTCCATGTTACTGGAGTGGCAAATAAAAGACTATGGCTTTAGAGTCTATAGGACACATACTAAATAGAAAGTGCCTCTCAGTCTCCATTCTCCACTCTTCCTAATTCTTTCTGAAGTTTAAAGTAAGGAGAAGAGGAGGGATTAATGTAGATGCCTAATTTTGAAGGGTTTTTTGTAGGTAATTGTTGATTTGCAATCTCAAACACATCTAGGGAACACATTCCTGTCTGAAAACCTGTAGCCTACATGCGGAGCATAAAATAAGGGCAAAGTACAGCAGAGGCCATTCATCTCATCTGGAGAAAGGGTTCAGCAGGAATTATAATCTAAAGGTGGGGATCTCTCTAAATAACCTCAAGTGGCCAGAGTCTGGAGAACAGCAAAGCTTTGTTAAATGTCCGTTTTTCTCACAAACAATAGGAGGGAATATTAATTCATAAATAAAACTGTGGGAGCTTGTTACTGCTGAAGAGAAGGGACTCAAGATGCAGCTAGCATGAGAAATGCATAGATATTACAGTTAGATTCTGACATAACAGACCCAAGTTCAGTGTTTAACACACTTTATAAACTCCAAATAATTTTGAAATAAACTGGGATGCTTCAAAATATGGAAGGTAGGCCCTGACTGGTGTTTTTATAATGAATTCCAGTTTTGGCATAAGGCATTGTAATTTCTGCTGGAGATTGCACCAGTTTGCATGAGGAATGAATGTGGAATTAACTTGCCAAGTAGAAAGTTGACAACCCGTTAAACAGGTTTGAAGAACTCTTCAGTATGAACAGTAAAGTCAGCAGAATCCTGTAACTAATGCCAGAAAACCCTGTTATACTTAACCTGGTGACCTTGTCATCTCAGAAGAACTTGCTGACAGCGTGATGCTTCCAGCTTTGTTTGGGGGAAGGTCTTTTCAGCATTCCCTGCTGTGATTCAAGAGCTCCTAATTATTTGGTACATGCAATTTTGAGGAGGAATCTGCGTAGCAATTTAAATGTCTTTTTTTACTTTGTTAGAAATCGAGTGACTTAGGCTGACTCAAGGGTCAATAGGAATACTGAGATTTATTTTGAATACAAAATTTGAATAAAATGTCTTTTTGGGCAAGTTGTTTGAATTTTGGAGTTCCGAACTATCGAGTGTAATCTTATTTGAAATACTCTAGAGATTTCTATTAGCAAATTTTTTACAATAACATGCTTTCCTATTTGGGTTTAGATCTTCTGTTCTCTGTCTCTTTTTAATACACAAGAGCAGCAAATCTTGATTGATGGAGGGCCCATATATGATGCTGCCCCATAATCTACGATGCACGAAGCATCAAATCTTCTATAGGTCTTCTTTCTATGAAAAGCGTTACTGGGCTTCTGGAAGTTACTCAAGCATTCACAGTGAAAAACTGGACATCAACAAGCAAGTCAGTGAACAATTTGTATATTATAGTTTCTCAGGT
>VZTM01002772.1:6611-24533 GCA_013400555.1 Jacana jacana | reverse complement strand
CCTCCTGTTTCTTTGTAGTAAACACAGCAGAATGAATGGCTCATCTATCCTTCACATTTCTTATTGATTCATTAGCATTAAACATGAATGGTTGTGACACAGTAGCAGTTAAATACTATTTTACAAGGACTCAATCAACATTTTATGTGGTAGAAAGACACTAATAGAAGAGATGTTGGTTTGCCCAAGCCATTTCACTATTACTGTTTTCACAATAAAATATGAATGTACTATACCAGACTTAATGTATGCAATAATGGGTTTATTAGTTCAACAGGTATTTTCCCAAGTCATTTTCTATACAACGTAGATTTAAAAACATTTTTTTTTAAATTTTCTTTACTTTTTTAAGGAAAACAAAAACAAAACCCCAAACAAATCTCAAATTGTACAAGATGTGCAGAATGAACAAAA
Source organism: Jacana jacana (assembly GCA_013400555.1). NCBI lineage: Eukaryota > Metazoa > Chordata > Aves > Charadriiformes > Jacanidae > Jacana > Jacana jacana. The sequence goes on along the minus strand of VZTM01002772.1, from coordinate 24,119 downwards.
ACAATTTCCACAATGTAAACTTAACTATACAAGTACTGAATGATAGTCACACTTACTGGTATAATTTCAGTGACATAAATGTTACTGAAAGTAATTCAAAGATGGGAGTATCGTCATTAAATTTATGCAAACATAAAATTATATTTCTACAGAGCTTATCATAGCTATGAGCTTAATGATTGTAAATGGACAAAAAAATGAAAATTATTTTAAATCCAAAATATTTTGTTTTCATAGGAAAACATGTAGTTCATCTGTGCCTTAATAAAGAAAATTTTATGGTCAGAATAACCATAAGTTCAAGAAAGGTACAAAATAATGCCATATTCAGGTCTACAAATCAGTAAAATCAAAAGAAATATTTATTTTAAAAGTTTTAACATTAAAATTATTGTATATTATAATAGTACTTTAAAGTATAAAACATTTTTTCAAAGGGCTTTCATTTAATAAATTAAATAGTAGCCATTTAATTAATACTAAAATATTGAAAGGCAATGCCAAGGCAACAAGATCTTACCCTTATATTATTAAGCTCAAGAAGGCATTTCACTGCTTTAAAGCTATAACTTCCTTTTAATTTTGAGGTATATAGAGACTTGTTGTAAAATAACTTTGCTGTTGTGTTTAGTCCTTAAATTTTCCTCAGACCTTTGCAATGGAAATTATGGAAGTGAAACTGGTCTCAGTAGTTTATAACCTTTACAAGATGAATAAAATGTTAGATGCGTATGATGATTTCACATCTGCCAGGACCTTCCATAAATTTTTGATGAAGTAGCATCAATATGAGGACTTAGATGGTATTTCTCCATCCTTTTCTCCAATAAGATCTTGGAGGAAAATAATAAGCCCTTCCTCAGAAGCAATGATATCTGTTTTGGAGTTATAAAGATTGTATCACCTTCCTGCTTATTTCCTATATTACGCTGTTATTTTTCTAAAGCCCCTGTACGTTGGTTAAATTTGGGCCTTCTTAAGTGTTGAACTGGGATGGAATCTGAATGCAACTGAATTGAGTGATAAACCAGTAAACTATGATGAAAATATGGAGGGAAGTTGTTTTGGCCATTTTGTTCAAAAGGCCCATATTTCTTTGGAACACATCAAATGTAATGTAGTGTTTGATTTTGGTATGCATCTTTTAACATCTGTGGATACCAGTTTTGCTTGACAAAATTGCTTGAAAAATTTGTTCACGTTGAAGGCTTTTTACCAGAACCTGCAAATACAAACATGAAAGAGCAGACATGATAATACAACTCAATGTCATGGCTGTGTCTACCGGTAAACAGCGAATGAATCAGTGTGAAACAGGGCTGCTCCAATGCAGATTTCAAACACAAGTAATGAACTTCAGCTATTATAAATCTGAGAGAAGTTATGAAAGCAGATTGCCTGGCTGCAACACCTGACTCCTATGTGCAAAGCACACGATGGAGAGGTAAGATCAAGGAAATCTGACAAAAGAACGGAATTCTTATGGTACACCAACGAAGCTAGAGGGCTTCACGTTAGACCTCCAGGGCTTTTGATGGGAGATGTACTCTTTCACTTATTCCATAGTCTCAAATCTAGTAATCTCATCTAATTACTATTTTTCCAATACTAAAACTCCTGTCAGATCCTCCCAAAATTACCTTTGATCAGCATTACATGTGTCCGAAGACATAATGGCAAAGAAGGAAATGTTTACTTCTTTTTGTGTATTAGAACACAACACTGCTGATCTTCATGATCTGACAGATGACCAGCTAGGTTTTCATGATTTCTCACTGACACAGACAAAATAAGTCACTGGAACAAATTCCTGTCCCTGTACATATTTGAGGGCAGTGGGAAAGGAATGAGAAAAAGAAATTTCATGCAAATATGCTGCAGGCTATTGAAAGAGAGAAGGACAGTGTGGGCAAAGCTGTGGTACTGGCACATTATTTCACACCTTTTTCTTAAAAAGGGTAGAAAGGAGGACCCTGGGAACTACCGACCTGTCACCCTCACCTCCATGCTTGGGAAGATCATGGAACAGATCCTTCTAGTTGCTGTGCATGGGCACATGGAGGTCAGGATGATGAATGATTCAGGACAGCCAGCATAGCTTTACTAGGGGCAGGTCCTGCCTGACTAACCTAGTGGCCTTCTATGATAGGGTGACTATGTTGGAAGATAATGGAGACCTATAGATGTGATCTATCTGGACCTCTGTAAGGCTTTTGACACAGTCCCTCACAAAATCCTGCTCGCCAAATTGGAGGGATATGGATTTGATGGGTGGACTGTTCAGTGGATAAGGAACTGGCTGGATGGTCACATACAGATGGCGGTACTCAATGGCTTGAGGTCCAGCTGGAGAGCAGTGACAAGTGGTGTCCCTCAAGGGTCTGTGCTGGGACTGGTACTTTTTAACATTTTTATCAACAATGTAGACAGAGAAACTGAGTCCATCATCAGCAAGTTTGTAGATGACACCAAGCTGTGTGGTGTTGTCCATACACCAAAGGGACAGGATGTTATCCAGAGGGACCTGAACAGGCTGTAGAGGTGGACCCAGGTGAACATCATGAGGTTCAGCAAGAGCAAGTGCAGGGTTCTGCACCTGGGCCAGAACAATCTTCACTATCAATACAGACTAGGGGATGAAATATTGGAAAACAGCCCCAAGGAAAGGGACTTAGGGGTCCTGGAAGAGAGACAAGCTGGACATGAGCAGGCAGTGTGCACTTGCAGCCCAGAAGGCCAATCACATCCTGGGCTGCATCAAAATGTGCATTGCCAACAGATCCAGAGCGGGGATTCTGCTGCTTTATTCTACTCCAGTGAGACCTCACCTGGAAGACTGTGTGCAGGTCTGGAGCCCTCAATATAGGAAGGACATGGACCTGATGGAGCGGGTCCAGAGGAGGGCCACAAAGATGACCAGGGGCTTGGAGCACCTTTGCTATAAGGACAGGCTGAGGGAGCTGGGATTGTTCAGCTTGGAGAGGAGGAGGCTCCGGGGAGACCTAAGAGCAGCCTTCCAGTACCTGAAAGGGGGTCTACAGGAAGGCTGGGGAGGGTCTGTTTACAAAGGCCTGCAGTGACAGGACGAGGGGCAATGGCTTCAAAGCCAGGGAAGAGCAGATTTAGATGGGATATAAGGAATAGGTTCTTTCCCCTGAGGGTGGTGGAACACTGGAACAGGTTGCCCAGGGAGATGGTCGAGGCGTCTTCCCTGGAGATATTCAAGGTGAAGCTTGATGAGGCCCTGGGCAACCTGATCTAGTTGGGGATGTCCCTGCTGACTCTGAGGAGCTTGGACTAGATGACCTTTGGAAGTCCATTCTGGCCTGGACCATACTATGATTCTATGATCCTATTTCCTTCTGGAAGTGTCACCCTCTTGCACACGATCCATTTAAAAGAGAGGTTATCAAAGACTTATTAGGGATAAACAGCAATTATTGTTTTGACAAAAATCAAATACTTCTGATAATACTTTGGTCGTGAAAAATACTCACTGCTCTTTCACTTCTTAAAAAAATAGACAAAGATGTCTTTTTTTTTTTGTTTGTTTAGAACATTCCCATTTTGAGCAGGTTCATACACAAAGCAATAATTCCACTTGAAGGGCTATACTGAGTTCTATTCACTTTTTTTCCTAATAAAACCCCCCCACAATCAAACAACATGGAAGCATCCCATGTAAAGATGGATCTACAGAGGGACCAATCCTCTCCTAAGTATAAAATAACTACAAATTTGATTCAAGAAAACATAGAAAATCTCAAAATGGTGTGTACACTTACACATCTACAGCAAACAGAAATTTTGGAATTTGCCAAGCCATCCGAAGAACAGTGATGTTTCCCTTTGTTTAGGAGAGATATGTATAATTAGGTTGAATATGGTGGAATGATCCTTCCTAGATAACTGAGAACATGAGAATAACAACAGATGAACAGAGAGAGGAAAACAAAATTTCCTGTCAGTCCCAAGTGCTAAACATCAGAGTAGCTCTTTCATGGTGCTGCATGCAGTTTAGAGAGGCTCCCATGATCCGCTCTCCAAGCACAAAGCAAGGAGAAGGCTACATTTGTTCATATTCCCTGGCATTAAAAAGGATCAAAAGGGCAGGAGGCATCTGTGATAGCATAAGGAGTTGGCAGGAGGGCAGCAGCAAATTGCTGTGTTTGTCTGGAAGGCTGAAGGACAGGAAATATATCACCATTTGTCAGGCAGCACATCCAGCACCAACAGCTGGGGACTGGTGGGACTGGGAAAGCAGCAGCGGAGGGTGGGACACGCTCAGGTGATCAGGAATGCTGAGACACTGAGAAAGAACAGGGGGATGTAGGGATGAAGGGGAGAGAATGTGCAACCTAAGAAATGGAAAAGAAGAAGACAAAAAGTCTTCTAAAAAATGACAGTTCTGGTACACAAACAGGTCAAGTGTTGCCTGTATGAGCCCCATACGGTTTTATGAGTCCCATATATAAAGAATTAGGCAGTGTGACAGCACCAGGTAGTTGTCATTATTTTCTCCATATTGGATTTCAATGCAGAGCTATCACTACAATGCTTTTAGCAAACCAGACTTGGGAGATGAAAGAATAGTTCATATTTTAAACAGAATCAGATACTAATGTTACTCTGTATCGTGGGAACTTCATTATACAGTAGTCTTTTGTCTCATGTGTGCAGTATGAAATTCACTTTTATTAGGTAAAGACTGAGGTTCAGAGACTTTAATTCAGGAAATCTTTGGTATTACTGTAAAGCGAGATATGTCACACTTCTAGTCTAGTGTCCTAACTACTAACCAAGGATTCAGGACAAACACAGTGTAAATTCAATTAAGCACTCACTATTCTAGTTGTGTTTTTTCCTCCTTACTGTGAAAACATACACTTTACTTTCTTTATTTAGGCCATAATGTAATGTACAGCAAACAATTCTTACATGGAAATTTGTCAAGTATATTTTGAGGGAAGAAAAGGAAAAAAAATAAAGTACTTGCATGCAATTGGCTTGCACTTAAGCTGACCTTATAGTTCATAAGTGGGAAAAAAATCAGTAACTAGGAATTTTCTGACAACATCTTTTAAAAAGAAGCACTTGTTGGAAAACATTTGTCCTATCAAATGCCTGGTAAAAAGTTCTGCAGCTGGAAACATGTCCAAATTTGGCACTAGTCAAAAATATCAGAGATACTGTTTGAAAAGCCAGCAGATTTCCAGAGAAATTTGAGGGAAGAAAAGGAAAACCAAAAACAAACAAACAAACAAACAAAAAACCAAAAAAAACCCCAAACCACCAACATTACAAAGTAATTATAAAATTTAGTAAGGATGGTCTCCAGAATTCCTTCTCATGTTCTTGCCACAGAAATGGATGAAAAGACCTGTACCAGAAGAGGTTTCTCACCTTCCTTCACCTGCAGGGTTATACGCATGTACCTATGCAGCTCATGGAACTGCTGCAGGGGAAAGGTGGACTGGGGATATGAAGTGACATCAGCAAGCAGAATAAAATGACAGACGGAAAAGGATCTTATTGTCACATTGAATCAGGATTAAATTGTAGCATATGGTAACTGCACATGAGATGTTATACTCTGTTGGCATTGACTCTGGATACAGAAGCCGAAAGGGAGAGTCTGTGTTTAGTTACTGGGTCCTGCTCTTTCAGGGAAAGAAAACTGGGTTGGAAAATAATAACTAGCAGACGTGCTAGTATTGAAATATACTTTTTAAATCACTTGTCAGAAAAAATCTTAAGAACTCTTTTAAAAAGAACCCCTCTCTATTTCCTTTTTATTTCAACTGAGGAAAATGTTACTATTGGATTCTCCCAGCCATCCCACCCCCCTAGAGCTTGAAAAGGGAAAGGGAAAGGAAAAAAAAGTCATCTTTTTGCTCTGCTTTCCCCAGGGGAGTGTCCTTATCAACAGCTTTTGCAGGCAGGGTATCACTGCACCTGAGACTCCTGAAATTAGGCACAGCTAGGTGACTGAAGCCAGCTTTCCTTTGAAAGCGGCTGGCAGAGTGGGTCTTTTTAGGCTAAGGAGGGAAGGGGCAAGTGAGATGAGAGTGAACAAAGCTGAAGTTTCACTGGAAAGCCTGGCTTCTCCATCTGTCTTTTGCTTAGCTACAGCTATACTTTCATATTCACTTTTGTCGTTATGGTCACAAATACACAGTCTTCTAAGAAGTAGCTCCAGTCTCTTTAGTGGCAGTGAGCTTCTTGTAGGCTAATCTCATTATCAGTGGTTTGTGTGATACCCTGTTTTGTCATGTATTGAATATAGGGTGTTCAAGATTCACATTACTGAAATAATTTATTAAATAAAAGAATAAAATAAAAAATTAAACAAACCTGGAAATTGAGTGAAAACATCTTAGTAATGTAAAATTTCTGAAGATAAATAAAAGATTATGAAGTAGGAATATAATTAGTACTATGTGTAATGTGGTATGATTTCTGGTTTTGATTGTTAGTACCGCGACAGCTTTGTCAGGCCAGAAATAATAAGGATAAAGGGTGCTTTTCTCTACCTGTAGTCACAGAGTATGGAAATCTCTACAGAGATTTTTTTTTTATTTTTTTTTTTTTTCTTATAGATTTTCCTGTATAGGTCATTTGAACTAAGATTCCCAGCTCTACCGGAAAACAGACACGAAAGCATGGATCCCAGACGTAATTCAGAACATGTGAATGTGAGAAAAGGGTGCTATGGAAACCTCTCCTTAATTCTCTGAAGTGAGCTGACTCATTAAGGAATCACTTCTAGATTAGGTTGAGAGCAGGAAAGAGGCTCCTGTGGCTCAGTAGCAGGAAGAATGGAGAGACTCTAATAGGACCTTGCATCAGAAACCTTGAAAAAAATAATCTTTCTGACATACAATGTAATTTTAAAATTTATTTTCTGCTGTCTTCTCAGAACTGTTATATATACCATTTATTTTAAAACACCATTTCATTTCTGAAGTTAATTGTTTGCTACAAAAGAGTTTTAAAGAAACTTTTTGATCCCTCTGTAAGAAATAAGGCAAACATACTATTGCATTTATGACATATGAAATGTAACTCTCGTTGGACTTCGAGAGTGTCTTCATCTGCAAATTATCTTTTCCTATGAACAACAGCAGAAATTTAACACGTTCTTACCAAAATTCTTATGCAACCTGTTTTTAAAAATATTATCTCAGTAAATAAACTGCAGCTTAGAAAACTGCAGTTTGGAAAAGAAAAAGGAAAAAGAAACATAAAAGTACATTTAGGTTAAAACAATGAGACATTCCTCTTTTCAGACAAAAAAAAAAAAAAAAAGAAAATAAAGGGATTCTAAAACAATGATATAAACAGCTTCCCTTTTCTATTTTTTCCTTAACAGAGTGGTAGAAGAAAAAAGAAAGAAGTTCCCTTTAGTCAACACTAAGATTCTGAAGGTGGTTTTTTTGAGAAATTTTTGGGAAAACCTCTAGTTGCAGAAATGAAGAAAGTATAAGGATACACCTCACTGAATCCAGTTCTGACTCTTTTACTTTCTAATGTCTAGGAAAAGCTTATAAATTCTAAAGACATCATACGTGGTCAACTGACATTATTTCTTATCTGAATTTTGAATATTGCCTCAATTCACATATATGTCATGGGCTCCAGCTCACTTTAACCAGGTTAAGCATTCATCTGAAAAACATGTAAACTGTAATTTGAAGTAAGTTTTTTAAAGGATAAAATTAGCTTATATAGACAACTCCGAAGGAATATTTGAGAAAATAATCCATTGTGCTTATAGCTTCTTCTCATCTTTAAGTTTGGATAGCAGCAGAAGGGTTTCCCACATTACTCTCAGGACCATCTTTAAGTATAAAAGCACATATGTGCTCAGAAAAAACTCTAGTGCAACAGGACAGAATATGAGGTAAAAACTGTAACTGGGAGCAGTAACCCACGTGGCAGCTTGTCCACTTAGGAGCCCTGGGGAAACCAGTTCCACATGCCGCTAATGAACCTATCTCTGCAAAGGTTCCTCAAAAGTAGTTGGTGTTGGGTCATTTGGATTGCAACTATAGCGGTTACTAAACCTGCATTTTTACAGAGTATCTTTTTAAATAGCTCTTAAAATGGGGGCTTTTAATTTGTCCATTTTTATAACCTTGATTAAAATTGTATCAGTAGGGGAAGGAATGTGAAAAGCCAGTGAAATAACAAGATAATAAAGAAAAACCTTGTAAGGATTACATGACAGGAAAACCTCTGAAATATCTCTAATGAATGACTATGGCTCTAAAGTTTTATTTTAGAGCAATGCATGGTTTCAACTGACAGTTGAAAAATAAAAAAATAAAGTAGGAGCAAATATTTATGTGTATATTTATGTGTGACTCATAACTGATACATAACTATATGTATTCATACCTACATAGATACAAAACTATGAGATCAATTCTGACATCCAGTCACCTTGATTTATTTTTTTTTTTCTCATCATCAACCATCTTATATTAGTAGAATCTGAACTGCTAAGTCTATGCCTCAAATAAAATTAATTTAATATATTCCATCTTAGGTACACATTGCCTTAATTTATGTTTTTATACTTACATCTTTAAAAGAATTAAACATGTCTCATTATTAAGATATTTTATTTTTTTAATACTGGAAATAACGAGATTTAAGTTAAAAAATCAGAGAATGACAGAGTTGTTTTAACTAGAAATATTTTATGTGGAAATTGCACAAGGTGTATATGAAATAGAGCAGGGGTTTTTTTGTTTGGTTTTGGTTTTTTTTTTGTTTTGTTTTTTTAAATTAACATTTATTATTATTTACTCTATCCTCTATCTTCATTATTCAAATTGTGGAGTGTTTGTATACTAATCACTGATTTCAGAAGTCTGGACACTGGTAACATTTAGGTTGCATCTTCTAAATTTATTGACTAAAAATAGTCAAGAAATTCTAAAAAAAAGCTTACTTTATCTAAAAAATATTTTTATATGGCTGCTGAAAATTCATAAAATACCATAAATTATTAGGAAATACTGTTTGATACTAAAGAACATGAATGGAAAGTAGGTTGGCTAATTATAACAGCTTTAATGGAAGGAAGGTTTTCCACATAATTTCTGGTTTGATAACGAATGGAAATAGAGATGGTGGCTTTGAATATACTACAGATGAAGCAAATTTAACAGATACGAAAAGGATTTTTAGCTTTGTCTTAGTTTGGCCTTTCTCTTGCCTGCTTTCAAGGTATTATCTTTGTGAATAAAATAATTCACAGAAGTTCAGGAAGAAGATTACTTTTTGTAACAAGGATTTAATAATGTAATTTCACTGAATTGGAAAAAAAATATTATTAAAAATATATGTAGCACAGAAAAAAGAAAGAAGGAAGAATGAAAGAGAAAATCTTTTCTGTAGAGGTGATGTATAACATGACAATAAATAGGAAAAAAAATGTTTTGCTGAAATAATAACTCATATTAACGGCTTGACAAAAATTTAGGAAGTTCAGAATATTTCTATATACCATATAAACTATCCTTAACTGATATCAAACATGAAAGTATTATTTGGCATGTTGTTTTCTCAAGAGTTAACATTTGCAACGATTTTGAACCATTTAGTTTAACATTTTCTGAAGCATCACAAGATACCTTCACTGAGACTAGTACTTTCAAAGTTGAGTATAAAAGCAGGCAATAAAAATTATATTGCACACTAGATACGTAATTATTTTTTAAAATTTGAATGCCAAGAGTAAAGACATAGTAGGCAGACAGTGCAATGACACCCAGTGGATTGAGTTAAAAGAAAAAACCTTGTCATTCAGGAGAGTTACCTACTTCAATATCATTCAAAGTAGTCTCATGACTTTATTATGTAGATATGCCATCTGGAAAACTGATAAGGTTGTTATATGTACCGTAGCAATTTAAACCTGGAATCCATAACAAAATCCTTGGACTTATTCTGAAGGTCGTTTGGATTAAATGGATGAAAGTGATTACTACAAAGCAATTAACAACTGCTCAACAGACAAGACAAAATATCTTTTGTTAGGAGATCTGGGTGGCTCTGCCATAGATTCATTGCTGCATGTCCTGAAAACTCCAGTGGTGCCATTTAAACTTTAAAAAGAAATTTGAAAATTGTATCAAATTCCATTATGGATAGCTCAGTTCAACTGTTGATGCCATGTGTGGGTTGTTGGGTTTTATTTAATATCTTTCACGTGGTTGATTTTGTCTTGCCTATGATTTTGATTTGGTTTTATTTTTTATTTTGTTATATAGTTTCTGGCATGATAAAGCACATCCCTGCTGTTTGTGGGTTTTCCTACGGTGCAGAAGGGACTGACTTGTGTTTCAGAAAGTGGTGGAACTAGCACGAGGTAGGCGGCTTCATTGCTCAAGCAGTCTAAAAATGGCTGTGCAACACTCACTATGGGCAGCAAAACTTGCCTTCTGAAAAGACTGCAGAGATATAAGGAGGTTTAAATAAGCTCGGAACAATTTGACTTTGCATGAACATACAAAAGGAACTGTCTTCAGATCACAAAATGTGTTAAAAATTCAGTTCTATCAGATTATGTCAGGACATCTGATAGAAAGCTTGTGGCAGACAAAGGCATTGTGACCCAGTCCCTCATAAATCCTTGTATCATTTGCCCAGCAGATGGAAATTCTTCTTGAAGTTATAGGTTTCTATGGGTTAAGAAGGGTCTGTAAATTTTATCAAAAGTATTGCATAAGGTAACAGTGATCTAGACGTGTGTATCTTCCCAGCCATGTAAATATAGTTGTCTATGAACAAATTTAGAATATTCTTTATATTCAGACTCTTGAGTCACTACATGAATCAGTGCTAAAAATACAGTTAATCACTTTCTCCACTTCTGACACTGACAGACAAAATGTGACAAAGATTAGCCCATCATAATGTGTTAAACATGCACCAAAATTCCCACTGAAATGTAGGATTCAGCTGCTTTGATATGCACATTTTGCTGAAACAGCACAATTACTTATCTTCAGAAAAGTGCACAATTGAAAGCAAAGTCTGCTTTTGATCACCACTTTGAAAGCTTCATTAGCACAATTTTATTCAGAGCTGCAGCTGCTTCTCTTTGGTGGTGGAAACTAATCAATCAAACCACAAACTTATACTTCTGAAAGACTACAAAGCAGCATCCAAGTATCAGTATATTTTTGGTGTGGCTTTAAAGCACACTAATAAGGAACAGAATATGTAATTCTCTTTATACTAAATACACTATTCACAGCAATGACAGTTAATTAGCAAGTAAAACACAAAAGTAAATATTTGGCAAGATTACAACTTTTAAGAAAAGGACTATAAATGAACTACTGGGGCAAGGAACAGATGTTTCAATGTTGTGTACCTAACAGGAGGGCTTTTTAAATGAGGTCAGTGACAAATTCTTTAAATTATGGGGTTTGTTATCATTCCGATCTGAAAGGATTACTAACTCGTCCCCTGTGCTAGTCTGTAATTTATTAACTGGAAGCTGCTCTATAGTGTTGGTTTTTATCTCTTTACTGCCTCAGGCTACAGGCATAATTGGGACTTCCAAAAATCAGAAGTAAGAAAATTTGTCTGTTTGTCCATCAGCAAGTGTCTATGTGCTAGCATGATGAAAAATTCTAGTGTGATCTTTGTCTGGACAAAGTGGACTTCCATCATGTATAAGGAAGATGATAGACCTTTATACAACTTTGATGAGGTTTGATGAATATGTAGCAAGCAGCAAGTTCTATTTTGGATACTCCTTTGCATGAAAATGTTATATAACCTCAATTAGTTCAATGGAACAGTGCAGATTTCAACTCTAGTTTTATATTGATTGATTATGATTTAGATATGGGACAGGTACAAGTATCTCTATGTGGCCATGTGGTGCACAGTGGATACACAGTCCTTGCTAAATAGAACTGGGCTGGCATTAGAGACACATTGTGCAGGACCTTATTATTTAGAGAAAGTACTTTAACTTTGGAAAAATGAAGAGGGACAAAACTAGCTTGGTCAAGCAGGGTTGAGCTAACTCTTTGGCAGCACTCAACAAACACTATTTCACTAGTAAAAAGGCAAAAATGGCCACAAAGACAATTTGGTTTGATACAGATCCCAAGCTGTACCTGGCTGTGCTTAGAATAAGCTTTGGCAGGCCTGATGGCTGTCCTGCAGTGCAGGGTGTACCATCGCCATGTGCCCTGCAGCAAAAAAGGCTTGTGGGGTGTATGCTGATTTCATGATGCAAAGATGGCTTGGGATGCCACTGCATTACACCTAGCCATTTCATCTGGGCCTCTCAGCCCCCCTGACTTTATACAGCCAAACTTAATGCAACGGAAAACAGCAATAAAAAGGAAATTTTTCAATGCTTACAACATATCAAACACTGTAGATAATCAGTGTAAAACCATTATTGCATGGAAGTTTAAGATAATGTAGATGTCTCATCGTTTTCATTACATGCATTCAAAAGAGGTACAGTAAGACTGAAAACAGCTGAGGCTGCAGACATGACATATCCCTTGTTCTAAAGCATCTTTAAAGATGTGAAAAAAAGCAGGTAAAAGAATTCATTTTTAGGCTTGCAACTGAGAACTGTTGCACTGATTTTAGCAAAATCCTAACTTTCTGCAATCATAGAGTTAGTTGATAGTGACAATACACTATGAAATAATGTAACATGACAATTATTCTGTAGATCTGACGGTCAAAATCCTTATTGTATCCTTGCCTCTATTACCTGAAAACTGACTGACTACTGATGAGATTTCAGTAATGATAATCTGTTTTATGGTACTAGACCCAGAAGTTGGTAGTGATTTGAAATATTCTTTTCTCAGCTTGAGTGAATATGCAATAATAAATCACCTGAAACTAAAAACTGTGGCCTGCACATACTAGGAAGTTTCAAGTCACGGAAAAAAGTATTTCAAAATGGAAATGGGCAACACGAAATCCAGTAATACTTTCTTGGAAGAATGTATGCAAGTGAATAATCTTTATTCTGTTGTGTAGTTCAGCTAGCCCCTGGGATAAGTAAATGCTATGTGAATGAAGAAAAATTTGTAGCATCTCAAATAGTGATTTTTAATAATATAATAGATATATGAATAATGAGGTAAAGTCCTCCCTTCTATTTCCCTCTCCAAGGTGGTTTTCAAACACTGATTTGGTTCTGTCATAGGCAATCTAATAAAAGAAGATATATTTTTCTTTGGATACTATTAAAGTAGCCTGTATAATTTTTAAAAAGCAATTTGCATCAGACATTTTGTTGTTCCTCACTTTTCATAGATGCCAGCTACTACAAAATAATGGGCATGTTACTCACAAACACAGGATGCACAGAGTTTTCCCAGAAATCCTGATATCATTCTGTCGTTCAGAAATAACTCCTATTTTTCTAATATGTAGAAGCCTTAATACTTAGCACAACGTGTACACCTATGATCAGAAGATGTGTTAATTTAAATGAACAGCAAGACCCTCTTCACTGATATACCTTTGAGGAAAACAAAAGTAATGAACAGGGGACGATTTAATTAAAAAAATGAACTCTTCTTGTTTATGCATGATTAAGTTCACTGACCAATAAGGATTAACACAACATTTGCTTGTTTTAGCAATGCTCTATGGGATGGTAGCACTATAAGAGGATGGTATTTTCTCCTGTAAGAGCTAGTAGTATTACAGTGGTGGATCCAGGCTGACTTTGAAAATAGCTGGTATGCAGTGAAGAGTTTTAGGTGAAAAGTTATCGCAGGCATTCAAAATCATTCTATGATATATAAAAAAAATCTTTTTAGATTTCAAATGAGAAAAAAAAACAAACAACCAACCAACATCCAACAAACAAAAACAAACCAAAACCAATCACAAAACCAACAAACTGAACCCCAAGCCAGTCAGACTTTTGATGTCATCCTTCCCATAACACATCTCACCACCAAAGTTACAGCATACATATTTGTGTCAACAGGACAGGATTTCTTATAATCTTTCCTATTTATGTGCAATTTCATATGTGTGCTAGCAAATCTGGATTAACAACTGAACCCCCCCTTTTTTTTTCATATATGTTCAGTGTACAGGATCCAGATAGAGGAAAAAATAGATTGTCCCTATTACTGGAATTTAGTTTAACTGTTAATAGTTAAGAGAAATAATCTGGTTTAGTTTTCTTAACATAGATAACAAGGATAGATAATGCTGTCTTCAACACATGCAAATAAGAAAGACATTCTTCCCATGTGAAATTAACTAGTGTTAACTAGTGTTAAGATGCCTATCTGCCTCTTGTGAGTATTGCAGGACTTATACACCAGATTTTGTGTGTTCAACTCCCATCACAAAAAGATAGTCTTTAAGACTCCTCAAACATATTAGACTTTTAGCTTTCAAATATATTTTACTACATATCAGACTATAGTACAATAATAAATAAATAGTTGCATACCTTACAGATTCTATGGAAAGCCTGAGTTAATCTCTCCAATCTAGTGACGATCTTTTCTGAGTACAAAACCATTTTTCAAAATCTACTAAAGCTCCTAAATTATTCTGTCTCTAAACAGCCTAAAAAAAATTTGTTGTACCATAAGGAATTCTGAAGAGATTAGCACATTAAAAAAATCACAGTTGTGACACAGCAGCTTCTACAGCAAATTCTTTATGTACAGCAATCTTACAGAAATACACTGCCATATTTGGCTATCTATGAAAGTCTCTGATGCCTCAGGTGATGAAGGAGCTCAGGGAGGAAATTTTCATGTAGCTCCAGACAGACCAGATCTTTCATAGAAAACAGGCTTTTCTGTGAGCTAGTGAGTGTATTGCATTAACCTTCAGAAAGTATTTTGCTTTCTGGTGAACTGAAGCTAGATTTAATAACAATATATGTGCTTACAGAGGGATTTTCCATACTGGACTTTAAAATCCTACCATCCATTTCATACTCTTTAAATGAAGAACAAAATGTACACTAAATACTTGTGAGAAATTCAGTTGTAGCTGAAGCCTTAACGGGATTACAAAGCTCCTTGCAGCACCAATGACAGAAATATTTGTGTAGAAAGGGACTTCTGCCCAGTAAGCTGCTCTCAGGATTCATTTTAATTGTATACAGCCAGTGATAATTTTACCAATGCAACCTCCCTTGGCAATGTGATCTATTGCCAAAGCATCCTGATTGCTATGAAAGTGTTCTTAATATTAAATCTAATATTTGAGGTGAAGCTCAACCTTTCTATTTCAGCTACTCACTGGAAAATTAGAATGACTGATACCTTGCCCATTTTTTAAGAATCTTTTAGGCATATCATCCCTAAAGGGAATTAGTTCCTTTAACCTTCCCCCAAAATTTATTTTATTTTATTTTATATTTTTCAGATGTTCATCCAGTTTACTGCTTAACTCCCTTTTTTTCACCTAAAATGTGACAATCAGAATTGAATAGAGCAATACAGTGGATATTTGATATAAAACATAGAAAAGTACACAACATATAAAGTGACTTAGATGTTGAGTTGTAGAATTAAGCTTGCTTTTTTGAGTATGTTAATCAGGAGGAAAAAAAAACCACAGCAAAATACTAATAAAACTAAAATTCAGTGCAATTTATGAGAAATCTATAAAAAAAATTACACCAAAACTAGACTATAATGCAGATTTTTAAAAAAATGCTTTCACATAACATCTTTTTAAACCAGAGAAAACAAGACAATATAGCAATAAAAAAACTCTGTTTCTATAGAATCATAGAATCATTTACATTGCAAAGACCTTTAAGAGTCCAACCGTAAACTTAAGACTGCCAAGTCCATCACTATCCATGTCCCTAAGCACCACATCTGCACAGCTTTTAAATACCTCCAGGGATGGTGACTCAACCTGGGCAGCCTGTTCCAATGCTTGACAACATTTTCAAGAAGAAACTTTTCCTAATATCCAATTTAAACCTCTCCTGATGCAATCTGAGGCCATTTCCTCTTGTCTTATCACTTGTTCACTGGGAAAAGAGACCAATACCTACAAAAACATTTCACATCTTCAGATCTCTGTCTTTCCCTGACATCAGTATGGCAGAGATTTAATTTTTACAGACTACATTTCTGTCCACAGAACCTCAGTGTATTTATGCTAGGTTAAGTGGACTAGGCCAATTTATGCATAGTGACTATCTTGCACTGATTATGATGATCAGGCATGAATTTTGAACTCTGAGTCTTCCTTCTGTAATAGAAAAAGAAGTCTGAACTGTTTTTATCTAAAAATCACAAAAGGCACCACATGGCCATCAATTGCTTATTTGCTCGCCTATCTCGTGAAATGAAGTGTGATCCTAAAGTTATAGACAGAAATCCGTAACATCTTTGAGCTTCTGTGGCCATTTCTGTGTTCATGATGACAATGAGACAGTAGAAAACAGGAAAACAGTTTGCTTCTTGCCCATCTGGATTACAGTTAGACACACTATACACTTGTTTGATGGTGAAAGTACTTTCAATGGTAATTTTCACATCTCCACAAATTTAAATAAGCAACACAACCCCGAATATGCAATGCTGTTAGCACATACACTCCTCTGTCTCCTTTCTGTACCATGATTTTGGAAAGAGGCTAATAAATATGATAGTTTAATCCTTAGGGAGATTTTTCCTTGATCTTTTCTTTGCAGGAAATAAGAGTTATGGGTTTGGCTTAATACAGACCCATGCATGTCAGCTAGGCACAAATCTTTTGATTGGAACTACAGAATTACCTGCTAAGCCTAATGCCTAGAGAACTTTATAGCTCGATTCATACTTTGAGTGTTGAAAAATAAATAAATAAATAAAAACAAGTGCAGAAATTACACAAAATGCCCATGAAGACATCACTAATTATGCAACATAAAGTTATATGGGCCCATACCACCTGTAAACTGTATCAAGAATTTTGAAAGAGCTGCCAACTTTGATATGCCGTTCCAAAGTTCTGCAAGTTCCTACTACTAATAAAAGATGCTGCCACAGAACCCTAGTGGGAAACCCAAATAAAGGTAAATCATCCCAGTGTCAGATACTTGGACACCTGCAGGGTTGAAGATGGGCTCCTCTGGACAGAGAACTCAGACAAAGTCAAGCATGAGCCTGAGCCTCACCCTCTGAGCTTTGCCCTGACACATCAGTTGAGCAGAGCTGTCAGTGGTGTATGCAGCAAATCAAGTACCTTACCTAGGTTCTGATGAGGTAATGGAAGAAATCAAGTATTCTAGGCAAGCTTACAGAAGACTGAAATACTTAAAATAAGTTTAAAATAATATTTAACAAGAATTAGCATCTTAATCTTGACACATTATGCTATTTAGAGTGTAATCTCTGTCTCAATTAGATACCATGCACACACACAGAGTGCTGCAAACTTAATTTCACTACATAGTTTTTCAGTGAAAAACACATGCTCATTGATAAAATGGGGGGGGGGGGGGGGGGGGGAGTGGGC
>VZTM01002771.1:171483-182767 GCA_013400555.1 Jacana jacana | reverse complement strand
GAGGGGACAGCAGAGGAGCACCAAGATGATGAGGGGCCTGGAGCATCTCTCTGCTGAGGAAAGGCTGAGGGACTTGCGTCTGTTGAGTCTGGAGAAGAGAAGGCTGAGGGGGATCTGGTCAACACCCAGAAATACTTCAAGGGTGGGTGTCAGGAGGATGGGGACGGGCTTTTTCCAGTGGTGCCTGGGGACAGGACAAGAGGGAATGGGCACAAACTGGAACATAAGAAGTTCTATCCCAACGTGAGGAGGAACTTATTCCCAGTGAGGGTGTCAGAGCCCTGGCAGAGGCTGCCCAGAGAGGTGGGGGAGTCTCCATCTCTGGAGACATTCAAACCCCACCTGGACACGTTCCCGTGGGTCCTGCTCCAGGTGGCCCTGCTCTGGCAGGGGGTTGGACTGGATGGTTTGCAGAGGTCCCTTCCAGCCTCGTATCGTCCTGTGATTCCTTCTTATTTCAGCCCTTCAGACAACCTGAGGCAGGTCACCACAAAAGATTTCATCATTAAACCTCCCAGGAGTATCCCCGGCTAATTATGACATTTGCCTGGGCAATTCCCACCACCCCAGAGCCCACACACCAACCAGGGCAGGGCTGCTCCAGCCAAAAAAGGGCGAGAATAAGCAAAGCCCTGCAGCGCAAAGCAGAACTTGGGGTGGGGGGGGTTGAAGGTAAAGGCCTGGGGGTGGCTTGTAAACGAAACCCGCAGTGACACCCCGGTGTCACCATGAAGCCTCTTCCCTGCTGCCCACAGCTCGGGGAGCTCCAGCAAGAGGGGGCAAAGAGGGAAACTGAAAGTTTGATGAAGTATTCACTGGGGGGGTGGGGTGTGCGGGGGGGTGTTTTGGGCTTAGGTGTGCCCACCACTCACCTGCTGGGCTGTCCTCTGTCTGTCTGTTTGTCTGCCTGCCTGCCTCCTTCCTGCCTGCCTGGCTGTCTGCCTTCTTTCCTCCATTCCTTCCNGCTCAGCTGAGCCCCGTGCACCATGAGCCATCGTGGCAGCTAATGAGGGCCCTGGAGACGCTGGGTCATCCCATTCCCATTGGGATGGCTTGGGTTTCATTGAGCTGTAGACTGGTTTGGGTTGGAAAGGACCTTGAAGACCAGCCCAGTACCATCCCTTACCCTGGGCAGGGACATCTCCCACCAGACCAGGTTGCACCAAGCCCCCTCCAGCCTGGCCGGAGAGCACGGTGTGGCTCTGGCGTGCCCCACACTGGCACTGGGACCAGGGCGGGCAAAATGGGGTGAGAAAAAGGTGGTTTGGGCACCGGCAGCCCTGTCCTTAGGGCTCTGGGCAGCGTGGCCTGTCGCAGCCCCAGTGGCTGATGCCGGTTTATTTTTAATACTTCATGAGCTAAAAGGTTGGAGTTGCTTTTAAGCCTTAAATTGCCGTAGCCCTTTTTATCTTTAAAAAACACAACAAGCAGTTTTGGAGGGCACTTTTTTTTTTTTTTTTCCTTAAAGTTTGTTATAATGATCCCTGGTAGCTATTATGTTGGAAATAAGGCTCTTTCAAAGACTGTTGGGATACATTAAATATTTCATTTTTCAGTCTCCATTTCTTTGGTTTTGATCTCCGCTCAGAGTGATTAAAGACACTGACTGCTCAATTTTGATTAAATCCTAAATCATGACTGGCTTGCAAAACAACTGTGAAAGCTGACATTTATGAAGTTCAGTAAACTGGTTGTAAGAACAGGAGTGCGAGATGGAAAAAAATAATAAAACTCCTTTCCAAACAAACATCAGTTGACAGCAAACAGATGGTTAGAGGCTCTTACTTGTAAACTGGAAAAATTAAGATTTGGCAGGTTCTGTTAAAAAAATAGTTACAAAACATCTTAAAGTTTTCCCCTTCATATCCTGGGGTTGCTCTGGGCATCGTTTCAATATTTTCATAGGCTACTGCATGGAAAAGGTTCTGAATACATGAAAGCAGCTGGCATAAAAGGGCTTAGAAATACTAGTTAAGATTTATAGGAAGCAGAGTTGCCAGCATCCCAAAGATGCAGTATTTAAAGCCCAGCTTCTCAGCCCACCAATAAATCACGGTACCTTAGCAGCCTGGCGTGAGTTTCATCTCCAAAGGTGTAAGGAAAGTGGGTAAAATGTAAACCTTGGTAGATTTTTCCATGTTTGTTGACTTACCCCGTGATAATGTTTAAGCTAATGTTTTTGGGCAAAGCACAGCCGCATAAAACTAAGCCTCTCACCACCACAGGTTCCCCCACAGGAGGGGAATTCAGCCAGAGACCTGCTTCTCGCAGACAAGCATTTCCTCCTCCTCTGAGCTGCGAGGGAAAAAAGGTCGAGGGAAACACGGATGGAATGTCCTGGGTCCCAGAGGGAGGCAGCCCAGGGAACGGCCATGCCAAGACTCTTTGCTGGTGAGTTTGGCAGCGTGACATAAACCCTCTTGGGACTTTGCCCATCCCAATATCCCATGGCCATCCCAATATGCTGTGGCGGTGTGTGGTCATCGCAATATCCCATTGCCACCCCACTATCCCATGGCCATCCCAATATCCTGTGGCCATGCCAGTATTCCATGGCAGTGTGTGGTCATCACAATATCCCATGGCCACCCCAATATCCCATGGTTATCCAAATATCCCATGGCAGTGTGTGGTCATCCCAATGTCCCGTGGCCATCCTAATATCTCATGGCAGTGTGGGGCCATTCCAATATCCCATGGCCGCCCCGATATCCCATGGCCATCCCAATATCCCGTGGCCATCCCAATATCTCATGGCAACGTGTGGTCATCCCAATGTCCTATGGCCATCCCAATATCCCATGGCAGTGAACACCACTAATTTGTGGGGAGCAGCACCCACAGAACCCCCTCACACCCCTGTCCCCATGGCAGCCCTGGAGCCTGTGCAGGCAGCAGCGGGTTCTCCAGGGTTAACGACAGAACCACTCCATCCTCCTCCTCGCTGGGGAGTCAATGGGGCCTTGTCTGCAGCATGAATGGCTGGCCTGTGAACAATCATTTCAGAGCCAGCATCCAAACCTCCGTTCCTCCCCTCCTCCTCCTCCCCCTGTTTTGCCACCAAAACCCTTTGCAAACCCTTTTTGTTGCAAACACAGGGTTTCGCCGGGTCCTGCAGCCGCTCACCACGAGCCCAGGAGGGAGAACCCGGCCTCGGCTGGTGGCAGGAGCAAAAACACCCTCACAGGCTGAAAGCAAGCGGAATTTTGAGATCCAAGAGTGCTGCAGGGAGCAGGGAGAGAGGGGTCCAGGGGAGAGGCGGGTGGCTGTCCCTCTGTTCTAAGGAGCTGCAGGGGTTGGAGGAGGCTGCGGCTGCGGTGATGGACGGGAGAAGGGGTGGATGTGCAGGGAAGCCGCGAGCGATGCATGACCCAAGGGAGAAGACCCCACCAAGGAGACCAACGCTGCAGCGTTAATTCAGGCCATGTTTTAAAAGGTGTCTGTGGGTCTGAGGGCTCAATGCTCCCCTGAACCTCGAGTGGACGATCTGCAGGCCCTGCGGGTGCAGTGCCGGTGGGTGCTGGTTCCCCAGGGCCCCTGCAGAGCCCAGTCACCCCAAAACCAGGCCTGAAATCGCCCTCTGGCACCATTGTCCCCTTCTTCTGAGCCCGTGGGACACCGTGGTGCACGTGTGGTGCTGGACCTCTTGATCTCCCTGTAAATGTAAGCGTGTCCCACATTTCCCCGGGACATAGGATGCCCGTGTGAAGCTTCTTCCAGAGCAGTTGTCACATTTCTTCTTCTCTGTAAGAAAACTCCCTGGAGAACTGGGGCTCCGTTTCCTCTGCTTCCTTCCCAGGCGAGGCTCGCTGTAGAGAGATGCAGGAACATGTCAGAGGGAGAAGAAAACATGCCGGCAAACATTTCTGAACCTCACAGCGCTGCTTTGATCCTCGTTTCATCTCTGGGTCAAGCCTCCTCTCTGCAGAACCCGGTTTATCATTCATACATCTAAATCCCTGGAAAAGAAAACCCCCATCTCAGGAGACGTCGAAAACTCGGTTCAACAGAGTGCTAAAAATAATCTCCTCTGGGGAGCAATCCTACTCTGCCCCGCAGGGAAATGGAAAGATGAGTTAATAGGCCTTTTCCATCTCTGGTTCCTGTAATTCTGCAAAAAAACCCACCAAAAAACCCAAGGCTGAGTCTGTTGTTTACTTTTCTGAATATGCACAAGTCGTCTCTGCAGGTCTCCATCCCGAAATACCTCCTGCCTTGACAGATCCAGCTTTGCCAGTGCCTCTGATTTCTCCTTTTTTTTCCCTGTCTTTCCTTTTATTAAATCCTTCTCTGCTACAGGTTTGGTTTTGTTTTGTTTGGGGTTTTTTTTTCCCCCTCCCTCTCTCCCCCTGCTTTGAAGGGATGCTCAGACAAACACTGGCCGTTTCCAAGGGACTGCTGCCAGTTGCCAACTTTTCTTCCCGGGAAGAATCCTCTCCTCTGTGTGCTGAGCGGAGATAATAAATCAGGTGAGCAGGAATGCACCGTCCCTGGGCCAGCGGCTCTGGATGGCTCCTCCAGCTGGAGGGGGAGAGCCTGGGGGGAGTTATTTTGCAGCCATCTGGCTGTGATGGAGACGAGCTCCCTGGCCCTCCAGCTGGCAGATGGGAGATGGGTTGCTGTTTCTTTAAAAAAAACCAAACCCACAAATGTCAAGTGCATTTATAACCGTTTCTTCATCACCGCTGGCTCAGCCCTGGATGAAGGTTTTTCCCTCGGAGCCAGGGCCACAAGCTTGGCCGGGGCTTCCCAGCAAGGGATGCCAGTCCCAAACCGGGGTTGTCTCTGTGCTGGGTACCAGGCAGGAGAAGCATCGCAGTCCCTCAGTGGGCAAGGGATCAGGCAGAGGACATCCCTGGGGTGCTTGTGTAGCCCTAGAGCTCACTGGCCTCGTCCTGCCACGTCTGGACCAAGTAGGAGCATGAAGGGGGCAGCCAGGACAGAATCATCCCAAAGTCATAGCCAGGCAGCCACCTGGGCCAGCCTCTCCCGAGCTGCAGCATCACCCAGTGCCCTTCAGCTCCCTCTCCCATCCAAATTCCCACTTGTCCATTGCTTCCCGCGTTTTGCTTCTTTTAAATGTTTGGGTGTTTCTTGGTTTTAGTTTGGTTTGTTTTTGTTTTTTTTTCTGGAGGCCATGGTGGTTTCACTGCCCTCATAAACCCAGAACTGGCCTCTGGTGACCCCCGAGGAGCCAGGGCCAGGGCCAGTGCTTCCAGTTCGGCTGATGCTTGCACTGCTAGTTTGGCTCATCCCTCTGCTGGCATGGCCACTGGACCACAGCGCAGCAGCAGATGCTCAATGCCCTGCAGCCAGATGCCCTTCCAGTTGACAAGACCAACCGTGGTGGCGCTGGTGCCAATGGCCCCAGCGGGTTGCCCAGAAAACCCTGATGGTCTGGAGCAACGCAGCCATGGGGCAATTCAGGGCTGCTGTACTCTCCACAGCTGCCCCACAGCCTTTCCCAGCATCTCCTCTGCTGGGTTTCCCTTCCTCTGCCTGCTCCAGATATGATTTGCAGCTGCTGTGGTGCTGCTTCCATCCGGGATGTGCCACAGCCTCGGGGACCACATGCTACCGCTGCACCCCTGCCAGCAGCATCCTTCATCCCGGTGGCCCTGGGTGCCACCCCCTCAAGGTGTTTCCTGGTAGGGTTGGGTGAGGAAGGCTGTTTTGCCCTGTCCATAGACAATCAGAAATGCCATCATTACCCAATATTGAATTAATGGTCAGGACAGAAGCGAAAGCTGGGTAGCCATGGAGGAACTATAGTCAGGTATTAAAATGGTATCAAAGAAATTCTGCAGCTCCTTAAAGGGTGCTTTAAAGTATGGGACCAAGCCCAGAGCTGGAGAAAAATGAGGTTCCTGTCGGGTGTGTGATGGCATGAGAGCAGCCATGAGATGTCCAGTGGGGCAGCTGGGGATTAACTGGGGCTGCTGGTGGCAAGCTGCTCACCTCCAGCCAGGGACAGGCGTGCAGGGCTTCATTCTTCTCTGAAAGCCTCTTGGAGCCTGGCTGTAAGTACCTTTGAGTTTTCAGGCACGACAACAAACGCAGGCCCCAGGCCCACCCTCCAGTACAATCCAATTATCCATCCAAGAGCAGAAAATCACAGATGGTTTTGCATGGATTTTCTGAAGGAGTGATACTCCAAAATGCCGTTATCTGGGGAACCGTAGCAGAGTGTACACGGGCACTTGTAAATGCAGCATCTGGAAGGAAGGGATAAAAATCTACTTATGTGCAGAGGCAGAATTTCTGAGAGCGGGAGTGCTTCTGCAATTCATCGCCTGAATATGGGAAACAGAGCGAGAACCCGGCCGAGTCAAGGACCGTGAGCCACTGGGAGTCAGCCTTATCCTCCGCATCCCCACTCCCACTGGAAGCCCGGGGAGGGGGGGAAAACCCCCCCACATCCAAAAACAAACAAACCCCCCCCCCCCCATCTTCCAGTCCCCAGGATTCCAACGCCTCACACATCCAACCCCCCTGTGTGTACGTGGGGCAGGAGTGATTCGCAGCCTCAGACGCTGGAGGGGGAGTTTGGGACCAGCCGCAGAGCGAGGGAGAGGATGTAATCGCGGAGGATGCTGCAGGGAGGGAGGGAGGCAGCAAGCAAGGCAGGCACTGGTGGAGATCTTTGTACTGGGGAATAATCTGGCAGGCATAATGGACGGGGGACCAGCCTTAAAGGAAGCAGAACAAAGGACAAGAAGTGATGTAAAAGCTCGGCAGAAAGAAAGGGGGATGGAGGGGAGGGGAGAGGGGGGGGGAACTTCTGAAGGCTGCGATATCGGAAGGGTTTTTACCGGAAGCATTTGAAAAGAAAGCTGCCTGCACTTCAAAATGCGCCAGCCAGCGTTCTGCTGCTCGCCTGCTTCAGAGCAAGAGGGACCAGCAGCCGACAGGGAGGAACAAAGAGAATTTTTAATAAGAAATCGGAAATACGGCCCGACTGCGCAGGGCACCAGAGGGGTGCGATGCCTGGTGGGAGCACACGTCTCCCCATAGCTGAGGGAGGGGTGCAAACTGCCTGCAAAGCTTCAAATTTTGGAGAAAACAATGAGAAAACATTGACATCCAGCTGAAGTGGTGCATTGGCATATGGCCCACCGAACCTGCCCCTGGAGAGGAATCACCCCCTGCACCAGGACAGGCTGGGGGGGACCTGCTGGAGAGCAGCTCTGAGGAAAAAGACCTGGGGGTCCTGGTGGACAATGAGCCAGCAATGGGCCCTTGTGGCCAAGAAGGCCAATGGCATCCTGGGGGACATCAGGAAGAGTGTGATCAGCAGGTGGAGGGAGGTCATCCTGCCCCTCTGCTCTGCCCTGGAGAGGCCCCAGCTGGAGCACTGGGACCAATTCTGGGCTCCCCAGTTCCAGAAAGACAGGGAACTGCTGGAGAGGGTACAGCAGAGGAGCACCAAGATGATGAGGGGCCTGGAGCATCTCTCTGATGAGGAAAGGCTGGTGGACTTANGCCCCATATCATACTGTGATTCTGTGATTGATTCTGTAATTCTGTGATTGATTCTGTGGTTCTGCGAATGATTTCTCTCAGATATAAGTACTATAATTAACCTACACTGTGTACCTTGCACACGGCTGGGATGACTTTTGGTTGGAAAACAAATACATTGCTAAAAGTTCAAACCCTATTTGCGGAATTGCTGCTCCATAAATCATTCAGATCATCAAGGCTACTTTATTAGTGCCTCTCTGGCTGCCTGCTTGCAAGGGAAAAAAAAAAAGCAGAGAGCTGTAAATAGTTTGGCGTTATAAATATTCCCCAGCACAGAGCAACTGTCTTTCAGCAGGTAATGAAACATATGACACGCTCCTCATCTATGACCGAGGGCTATTTCATGGTGGTTTCCTCCCAGGACACAGTTCTAGTCATTTTTCTGCTCTCACACTGGAAAAGGGACTGGGGTTTCTGTAACCTGTGCGGGACGGGAGGACTGGGTGTCACTAATGATGTCACTAATTTAAGAGGGATCAGCTTAATGGAGAGCAAGGTAATGGTCTGGCTGGAGTGGTGAGGGCTTAGTGCCGCAGTGGGGTGAGGAGATGCTGGCAGGAGGGATGATTTCCAGAGGAGGTGTGCCAGCATGCTGGGATGCTGATGGGAGCCACAAACACCACCGGGCTGGGCCCCTTCATCCCTTTGGAAGAGAACATCCATGCCCACCCACAGCCTTCAAGGCAAAGCTCAGGCCACGAGCTCTGGCTGTGGGGAACAACCTTCAAACCCATCGTCACGAGCAGCCCCGCGTGACCGTCCCCTGTGCAGCGCCCACAAACGTCCTCACCCTTGGCTTTGGTTGCAAGGAGAGATGCTTAATTGAATCCAGCTAATTTCTGTGAAGTCTGTGATCATTCTGTGATCTCGTCTGGAGTTTCTGTGACATCTGGAACCACCCATGGTCTGCCTTTACAGCCAACTGGGTAACTAATGGTCCGATTCCTGTGCGTGCAGAAAGGGGGACAAGCACAGATACCACTGCTGTCAATCCCTCGGTCCATCGCTGCTGCAGAAACAAGGCTGGCACCCTGGGTCCTGCTGCACTGAGGTCACCGTGGCTGGACTCCTTTAGGAGGACATTGCCTGGACCAAACATAACATTTGCAATTTGGCCAGGATGCAGCTTGCACAAGAGGTGCTGGAAGACCCTGCAGAAGCTCCAGACCTCCTGCCATCCTCCCCCAGCCCTGGATTCACATCCAGGGGGAGACAATCATGGAATCATAGACTGGTGTGGGTTGGAAGGGACCTTAAAGCCCTTCCAGTGCCAACCCCTGCCATCCCCTGAGCAGAGACACCTCCCACCAGAGCTCCAAGCCCCCTCCAACCTGGCCTCCAGGGATGGGGCAGCCACAGCTTCTCTGGGCAAGATACCATCAGTGTCACCAGGAGGGCATCACGCTGGGGCTGCAGCACATCCCAGAACCACACGGGGAAGGCGACTCTCTTGTTCCATCACCAGCTCTGCTTGGCTGGGCTGCCTGGGCTGGTGGCCACATGGGAAACCTTCTCCATCTGGCTGGGAGAGCAGCTCCTTGCTGTCAGGAAGGAGGAAGGCATGTGTTAGTCCCTCGTCTTGCCCTCCCTCCATTTGCCTGGGATGCTGTGCACGGATCTCCTGCTCCCACACACCCCAACCTCCTGCTCAGTGGCATCTCCTAATGCCAGGTGCTGGCACAGCCCAACACCAGTGTTCAGCCCAGGACCATGGTTTTTCTGCACAGTTTGTGCAGGGAAAACCAGGTTGCCCCAAGGCTCGGGGTGCAGGCAGGGAAAGCTGGCGTTTGCCAGAGAAAAAACAGCCAAAAAGGTATGTGCAGCTCAGTATTTCCTTAATGTAAGCACACTATTGCCACAAATACACAGTTGCTTATTTTTAAAGCCATTTGCAAACATCATGGGGGTGATCCTCACCTTCTCCTCTCTGTGCAGGGCAGGCAGAAGAAAACAGCAGCTCCTGACAGAGAGACTCGGGGCTGGAGCTCTGCTCTCCAACGCCGCTGGATGTGCTCCTCAAAAGAAGCCTCTTCTCACCCATCAAGAGCACGGTGAGAGCAGAGGGGTTTCCTCCGCCAGGTTGTCCCCTGCCTCCGGTGGGGTTTCAGCAGCAGCTCCACGACCTCCTGTGCACCCTCCCCTGCTCCTTCTCCGGGCGGCTGCGTGGTTCCTCCCAGGATCAGGCCATGATTGAGGGTCACCTCTATAATTAATACCTCCTGGCATCACCTCAGCATGCCTATCGAATTCCTGAGAGGTTAGTCAGCGGCTCTCGGGGGAAGAAATACAGTTTTGCCTGTTTATGCCTGGTCGGTATCTCAGCAGGTCCCCGGCACCGGGGAGCCCACAGTGAGGTTGACTCCGCTTTACAGCTCCCCCTGCACAGCCTCCTCCTTTTATTTTTAGTTGATGGGATTTAGTATAAAATAGTGCTGACCCAGCAGTAATCTAAACAATTTGCAATCGACAGCTAGATCACCGTGCGCCCTATTTTTTTTGACTTGCAAATAGCTTCCATGGATAGCGAGGGTGTATTTAATAAACACAGCTAGTGTTGCGTCTTTATTTAGCTCCTTCTGTTACCACACTGTATAATTCATGAAATTCCCTTATAAAGCGAGGGAGGAATTAAGATGTTGACCAGCCCGTGAACCAAGGTTAACACTTCCATTGTTTTAACAGGGAAGCCGAGAGAAAGGGAAACTTGGTGAATAAGGCGGTGCTGGGGGAGAGGGACCAGCAGCAGAGCTCACCTCTGCTGAGAGGCCAACCAGGGTCAGGGCCAGAGCATCGTTCCCATCAGTGTGCAGGCACCTGATCCATCCTGCCCTGCCAGGGGAGGGATTTCCATCCCAGGTGATGGGGAGCCTTCCCAAGCCCTCCTCATGGTCACATCTCCTACCAAAACCAGGTGGGCACAAGGGTGTGGAACTTCAAGAGCGTGAGGAAGCACCAGCGAGGAGTACAAGGATGCTATTTTGGAAAGGATGCTGTTTTGGGGAGCTATTTTGGAAAGGATGCTGTTTTAGGGAGCAAATGCCATTTTTTGCCACCCTCAGCTGCGTTTTGGAGCAGACCCCATGTTTAGGAAACCTCAGCCCCATGGCAGCATCCTGTGTCTGGCTGGGGAAACTCCTGGTTTTCCTGCTCAGCACCTGAGCCTTGCTCTGCAGGAGGGAAATCACACACCCTCCTCTCCTGAACACAATGTTTTACAACAGCGTGCTCTCTAATAAAACGTTCCCCTCAAGTTCATCTCCACGATAAAAACAGTCTCTTTCCTTACATCGGGGGCTGTGTGTGCCTTGGCTCATAAATATTTCATTAGCACCTGGAGAGTTCCCAGCAGAAAAAAAGGATGTGAGCTGGGGCTTCAGGCTGCCCGGGCATCACATAGAGACAGGCTGGGTGCAGCCCAGCATCTCCCTGGCAATGCTGGCAGGGGGGCCAATGCTGGTCCCCAACCCAATGCTGGTCCTCAACCCAACGCTGGTCCTCAACCCAATGCTGGTCCCCAATGGCATTGATGTTGTAGAATAATAGAATTACAGAAACATGGACTCATAGAATCACAGAATGGGTTGGGTTGGAAGGGACCTTAAAGATCAACTAGTTTTAACACCCTGCCCTGGGCAGGGACACCTCCCACCAGCCCAGGTGGCTCCAAGCCACCTCCAACCTGGCCTTGAACCCCTCCAGGGATGGGGCAGCCACAGCTGCTCTGGGCAACCTGGGCCACGCTCTCACCACCCTCACACCA
>VZTM01002771.1:149109-160516 GCA_013400555.1 Jacana jacana | reverse complement strand
AAGGCAAGGGAAGGCAAGGCAAGGGAAGGCAAGGGAAGGCAAGGGAAGGCAAGGGAAGGGAAACAGAGGCAAGGGAAGGGAAGACCCCTCAGAATGTCTCAGAGCATCCATTGCAGTGGGTGGTTTCAGGAGAGAGGCTCTCACTGCTGCGGGTGAAAGCCCATCAAGCTTTTAAAACCAAGAGGCTCTGGGCCTTTTCCTGCAGCCTGAGTGCATTCCTGCTTCGCGATGTTTTCCTGAAGAGCACCATCCCCCAGGTGTCTCACTGCCTGCTGGGGGGTTATTTTTACCCTCAGAGGCTAATAGCAATTTGCTGGCAAAGAACCCGGCCCCGTAGCCGGGGAGGGTGCGCTGGCACCAGGCGGGTTCCGTGCCTGTTCCCACCCATCCGTCAGGACACACAGCACCGAAACCACACCAGCAAAGGTCTAAAGAGCAGTTTAAAACACCAGAGGAAGGAAAGGAAGCACTTGCCTGTGATGTTCCCAGCTCTGGGGCGGGAACTCCATTGCGAATGCAGTGATTCTTTTGAGCAGCAGAACCTTGACGGTGCTCAGCACCAGGGTGAGCATGGGCTGAGCCCCCCCCCAGGAGGAGACCCCACACCAGTCCTGTCCAGTCCCCACCATGGGTTTATAACCTGCCCCGTAAAAGGCTTTTATCAGCACAGGGCTGAGAATCCAGTGCTTTCCACGAAAAACAAAAGGGGGAGGAGAAGGAGGCATCACCAACGTTTTTATGACACATAATAAAGGCAGGTTTCGGAGCAGACGGGCTGACGCAGCAGCATCCACCTTTGGCTCTGGATTTCAGCTCAGGCCACAGGCTGGAAACAGGGATTTGGGGAAATTCAGGCAGGAGGCCAGCCAGGGGCTGGGGGTGCCAGACCAGGGTGATGGCAATGGCACGTGCAGTGGTTTCTCCAACAGTGGAGCAGCTCTGAGAGATCTCCTTGCCCTTCCCCATCCCCAGGGTGGCAGTGGGTCACTGGTGGGGAAGGCACCGGGAGCTGGCACCTCTCTTGCCGTGGGGCCATCCCCCTTCTGGACCAAGGGGAAGCTCTTACCACCCTCCCCGTTTTATTTGGCTCCAGAACAAACCCCAGGGTGGTTAATGACATCTGGGTGCTTTCCAGCTCCCACCCTGTAATTAGGGCTGCCTGGAGGTGCTCTTCTACGAGGAAGCCTGTCCTCCCCCTTCTCAGTCCTCCCCCTTTTTAAGGAATTTCCCCCGGGGCTGGGGGGGATGGGAAGAGGGGTAAAGGGGGGGCAGGAGGGGGAGACCTGGCAGAGAGTGAGTTTCCTGCCCCACTCACAGCATCGCAGGTAGCTCAGGGCAGTTGTCATCCCTCGGTATCTCCCTCATCCGTGCACAGCACTCCATGCACACTTCTCCAGGCGCCCTTTCCTTGGGAGCAGCAGGTCCTTGGTGCCCGGATCGGCTGGTATTCCCGAGCACAGCTCCAGGTTGTGCAGGGGAAAATGCGCTGGCAGGGCTGGGAGGGCAAACAATAAAAAATAGGAGATAAGACACACGGGTTTTAACCTGTTCCCTTGCAGCCAGAGCCCAGATAACGCGATAAGGCAGAGTTGCTCAAGAGTCGGCTTAAAGATCGTTGATTGATGAAAAGGCAGAATGTTCATCAATGACGTGTCACTTGCAGAGCATCCCCCGTAGGGTGCCTGTCCCCACAGCCTTCCTCAGCCCCCTCGGAGGGTGGGATGCTGTGCCCAAGCCTGGCCCCATCGGGGACCTCAGGCAGGATCCGACCCGTGCTGTCACCTCCAGGGATCCTCACGGGAATCGCCCAACTCCAGAAGAACCATCCAAGGGCTGGGAGCTCCTGAAACCCCTTGGCTTCAATCACCTATGGAACACGCCGTGCCTCCCCAAGAGCTAATTAATTCTAATAAGAAATGAGTGCATTTACAAAAGGATGCCAGCTCAAGGAGCCAGCTGGAGGAGCTCTACAGGTCTGGTGCCTGGGGCTTGATGAATAGCTGCTCCAATCCCAGTGCTGAGAGTACAGACAGAGGTGTTTGTCCTCCCAGACACTCAAAGGACAGACAGATCTTGTCACCTCTCACCTTACCAGTGTCACTCCAGCTCTGTGTGACACCAGGGTCCCCCAGAGAATGGGTCCTGCCTGGCTGGGCAAAGGAAAGAGGGGCAACTCAAGCCCCTTGCTGTCATAGAATCACAGAATGGTTTGAGTTGGAAGGCACCTTAAAGCCTCTCCAGTGCCACCCCCTGCCATCCCCTGGGCAGGGACACCTCCCACCAGAGCAGGTGGCTCCAAGCCCCCTCCAACCTGGCCTTGAACCCCTCCAGGGATGGGGCAGCCACAGCTTCTCTGGGCAACCTGGGCCAGGCTGTCACCACCCTCACACCAAAGAAGTTCTCCCCTACATCTCAGCTTCATCTCCCCTTTTTCACTGTCAAACCCTTCCCCCTCATCCTGTGCCTCCCCTCTCTGATAACGAGTCCCCAGCTTTCCTGGAGCCCCTGGAGGGACTGGAAGTGGCTCAAAGGTCTCCCTGGAGACTTCTCTTCTCCAGCCTGGACCTCCCCAGCTCTCTCAACCTGTCCTCCCAGCAGAGGGGCTCCAGCCCTCCCAACATCTTCGTGGCCTCCTCTGGCCCCGTCCAACAGCTTCGTGTCCTTCCTGTGCTGAGGACTCCAGAGCTGGACGCAGTGCTCCAGGGGGAAATCTCCCCAGAGCGGAGCAGAGCTGTCCTGGGGAGATGCTGGGGATGTCACCACACGTAGCAGTTCCCATCCTTTTTCCTTGGGCAGCAATATCCCGGCGATGCTGAGCCACCAGCGCGGCAGTGCCAGTGCCCTTGTCCCCTCCCCAGCGATGTGCACTCCTGCCCCGCAGCGGAGGGGAACGCCTTCAGGCTGGGTTTACTCAGCTTAAGAAAACATTGATTTTTAAAGCAGCTCTTCTGCAGCCCTTGCACCAGCCAAGCGAGCACCACTGCTTCCCTCCCGCAGCCCCTCTGCTGTTTATTTTAGTGTATCTTTGGGAACGGGGCCATTGGTGGCAGGCAGGGATGTTTAATCAGGTTCATATTTACTTGCGGAGCCACTCTACAAACAACACACTGTGGGTAAATTAAACAAACATCGGTTATAAAGTCTACATAATCAGCTTAAACTCAAAGGATAATTACAAGAGTCAAAATCTACAGTATCATAAAGATAGGCCGTCAAGGACTGGCTCCAGCACATGACAGAAATATAAGTTAGCTTTGAAAGATAACCTTGTGAGCTACAATTAACTTGCAGGCTTTGACAGTTACCGAAACCCTAAATGAAAATAGCTCAAGGAAAACAAATACAAGGTTTGGCACTCCTGGAGAAATTTAAACCTAAGCATACAAATTAAAAGCACCTCGAGAGGCAGGGTGGGATTTAATAACATAATGTCTCCCATTCACTTGAAAGTAATTGATGCACAATAAAACCCCCTTTCTGTCAGCACAGGCAGTGGGAAAACCCACCGAGCGGCTGTGGAAATCGAACCCTTTTCATCTAGAGGTTGGGGTTTGGGGTTTTTGTTTTGTTTTGTTTTGTTTTTAAAGCAATGACCTGACAGCAAAAAGCCTGCAGGGAAATGCCTGATTTCAGGAGAATGTTATAACAAAAAGGCACCAGAGCCAGCCTGGCCCATGCATGGCGCCCGCTCCAGCAAGTGCAGCCTTCACCGCTCCCCACAAACACAGCTAATAACCTTCATCAGCCCGGAAAAGAGAATAAAAGAGGAGGATGCTGGTAGCCCCGAGGCCAGCTGGGTTCTGGGAGGGTTGCTGAGGAAGGTGGCAGGGAGGGGAGGTGCACACAGACAACACCCGCAACCCTCCCCCTCTCCCATGCCCCTCACACATGGGAAAGGGGTCTCAAGGGACAGTGGGGACCCCGCAGGAGGAGAGAGAAGAGGGGAGATGCCCCCCCCCTCCCATGCCCCTCACACGTGGGAAAGGGGTCTCAAGGGACAGTGGGGACCCCGCAGGAGGAGAGAGAAGAGGGGAGATGCCCCCCCCCTCCCATGCCCCTCACACGTGGGAAAGGGGTCTCAAGGGACAGTGGGGACCCCGCAGGAGGAGAGAGAAGAGAGGAGATGCCACGCAAAGATGGAGTAAGCACCACGCAACAGGCACGCACACACAGCAGGGCCCTGCAATCCTGTAGCCATGGGCCTTTTTAATTATTAAATTAAATGGCTTGAGAGCCATCGGGCCAGATCAAAGTACACGGGATAAAGGTGAAAGCATTTTGGCAGCGCTTTCGCCGACTCTCCTCCCCCTTTCCCAGAAGGTCCCGGCTCAGAATACAAACACCTCCACGAAACAGGGGGAAATTCCCCAGCTTTGCCTCTCCTCACAACCCTTGGATGTCAGCCCGGGGGCCACCGGGACCGTCCACAGCCCCTTTGGTGGCCCAGGTGGAAGGAACCGGCTCCTTCCCCATCCAGCTCCCAGGGGACAACCCGAACCGTCACGGCTGGGGCTAATTGGGCTGCCGGCTGGCAGTCTCGGCAGGGAGAGAAAAGAAAACAACCTGACACGTTACAGCTTCCAACAAAGCTTCGGGGAGCAGCAGGCTTTCCACGGAGACGGGAAAACAAATGCCTTTTAAAATAAAAGCCGATAAACTGACGAACTTAGTGCTGCTTCTCGCCCATAAATCACAGCGCTGCACTAGCTAATGGCTCCGGCAATGGGAGTTCAAAGGCAAGAAGTAACCTAATTATAAAGTTTGTTAGATTTATTGTCAGTTAATAACAGCGCTTTCAAAGATGCTATGAGTAAGATCAGTGGGTTTCTCGTGCTTTACGCATTTTTCTCCTCCCAACAACTATTCTAGGTCAAATTTATGGCGCGGCGCTGCTGGGGTGTTTTTTTTTTCCATCAGAGGGAGGGAGGACACTTACAGGCAAGCCTTGCGATGCCTGTGATTAGCATAATGAGGGCAGGTGAACACATCCTACCTCCTTGTGGCTTTTTTGGCTCAGATTGTTGAGTGAGAAAAGGTGTCAAGAGCTGCTGGCAATTTCTGCGAATATTAAGGTAATGAAACAACCCGACGTTGCTGAATTATTAAAGGTCCTCCTGCGTTTCTGATATTTTATTCCGTTTATTAAAAGCGTAAGTGAAGGATCAGGGAGCTGGGCTGCTTGGCTTCTCCCACGCCTTTCCCAAAAGCGGTGGAGGGGAGGGAAAGGGCAAATCCAGCCCGTTCTGGACGGGCCGGTTGGATGCTCGACCAGCAGAAGGGACAGGCTCCCCTTGCTGATGGATGAGCCCAAAAAGCAAAGCCAGGAGCATTTCCCAGCGCCTGGAGGCGATGGAGGGGCAGCGGGCTGCCCTTTTCCATAGCATTACCAAAAATATTCTGCATTAAGCCCTCCAAAATAGCAGTAATGCTCTAAGCTTAATTATCATTTAAATATAATAGGAATCTGATGTTTCCAGCAGGCTGGCGGGTGCCAATCAGCCAGCAGTAAGCACGGCGTTTTCTAAACAAATCCTTATTAACTTTAATACGTTGCAGGCGTGTAGCAAGCTGGATCCAATTTTAAGTGAAAATTAATGGCAAATTCTTGTAACCACATTAAGAGCCATCTTAGTTCATTTGAAATCAGTTAAACATGAAAACAATATGAAAGCCATCTTGTGTGCCTGGAATATAAATATTTGTCCTTCTCCTTGCCAGAGCAGCAAGAAAAATTAAGAGAGGTTGGCATGTGAGCTTTGTATAAACACACTCACAAAAGGCCGACAGTTGATGGATTAAACTATTTGTCAATTTTTCCATTTCCTTCATCAAAAAAAGTAATTAAACATTAAGCAGATGTCAGAACCTAATTGGTTCTGGAGGATATTGCACAATAGGATCTATGGCAATTGTGAAGTTGCATTTTCGGGTCTGTAAACAGGCAGGCCGTTGGCCAGAAGGTGCTGGTCACAGAGCTCTCGCCTCTTCGGACTTTTAAAAAAGCCTGATTTTTGAAAAGCCTGTTTGCAGCTTCACCAGCCCCACACCTGCTGAGCAACCCAGAAAACTCGGGATGCTCCCGGCCTCAGCCACATCCCGCAGCGATGCTTTGGCTACCCTGGGCTAGGGGACCCGAGCCTGGGCACCTTACAAGGAAATTAAACCATTCCCTTTCTTTTGAACCCTTTTCCTCCCCTTCCCTCCATAGAAGAATGAGAGAAGGGGAAAAACTGGGGAAAAAAAAACTCCTTGAGGTCGCCTTTGTATTTATTTTTTTTCTTTTCCTGGCTTTTTTGGTCCCTTCCAACTCTGAAATTCTGTGATTCCATGATTTTTAAACTGAGGGGAAACCCAAGCACAAAAGAAGGAAAGACGCATACTGGAACATAGTTTTTTTGAAATTTATGGACAAAAATGCATTTCTCTTTGTATTTTCTGCCCCAGTTCACTGGCTGCCTCCCAGCAAAACACCCAGCAGCCCCCAACAGCCCATGGTCACCATCCTCTGGTGGGTACTGGAGCCAGGGGATGGAACCTGGGGGTCTGAGGGGGCTGCACTGGCTCTTAAGCAATAATCCCCATTACATTAGTCATCCCTCCCAGAAACCCTCCCTCTGAAACCTCTTACCCTGGGACAAAGCTGCCTTCCTGGAAGAGGCTGTGCCCGGGGTGGCCTGTGTGACATGCTGGAGTTCACCTTCTCACCCAGTTCCTCTCCCAGGAAGGAGGTGGTGCCGGTGCCAGCAGAGTGGATTTTTTGGGTGTTGGGGAGTTCCTGGATCCTCTGGGTGGAACACTTTGGTGGATTAGGCACATGGAGAGCCTGGGATACCCCCCTGAGCACATCTGTCATCACTGATTATTATTTTTTCTGTTTTTCTTGAGAAAAACAGTGACGATTTTCTTCTTTCCATGGGAAAGGCAGTGGGGCTGAAATGCCAGGGGGTTATTCCCCAGAGAATTGCAGTGGGTTCACAGCTGATAAAACATTGGCTGATGCTGATGTTGAAGGCTCCTCCACGCAGCTCCACCAGCAGCTGGGGTGGTGGCCCTTCTTGCCATCACCAAACCATAGGGTTTCTGGGCAGCTGAGAGCTCTGTGAGCGCCACCTTCCCCCCAGCCATCCTGGTGGCAGCTCTGAAGGCAGGGGCAGGACGTAATAAGAAACAGAGGGGTTCTCAGAGGGATGTCCCCAACCCAGGAGGGTGGCAGAGTTGCTGCTGCAGGACAGGGGGACATGGAACAAGCTGCTGCCAGTCAAAACAGGACCCACTCAGACTGCTCCAAGATGAAGCAAGAAGCTTATCCCTCTGCATGAAAGCCCCTGGCCACCCAGTACAGGGTAAGGGCAGAGCTGGTGGTGGGATCACACTGGGTGGAACACCCTGGAAGTGACAGACGGGCAACTTCGGGGATATATATGTCACGGAGATTAATTAGCACCCAACCAGGTGGCAGGAGCAAGAGATACCAAGGTGATGCTTTGTATCCTACGGAGTCACCTTCTCCTGGAGCCCATCACTGCGGCGCTGGGCCACCCGCCAGCTTTGCGGGTGTTATGTCTATATGTGTTCTGTGGCCACGCCGGGGACAGGAGAGCCCTTGTTTCCAAAAGGCGGATGAAACATCCCTGTTTACCCAAGCTTCCCTGCACGCTCCCTACACGCTCCGAGGGGATGTTGCCACAAAGACATTGAGAGGCTGGAGTGGGTCCAGAGAAGGGCAACAGAGCTGGTGAGGGGTCTGGAGAGTAAGCCTTATGAGGAGCGGCTGAGGGACTGGGGGTGTTCAGCCTGGAGAAGAGGAGGCTGAGGGGAGACCTTCTCACTCTCTACAGCTTCCTGAGAAGAGGGTGTAGCCAGGGGAAGTCAGTCTCTTCTCCCAAGGAACAGGCCATGGGACAAGAGGAAACGGCCTCATGTTGCTCCAGCAGAGGTTTAGATTGGAGATCAGGAACAAATTTTACCCTGAAAGGGTTCGTAAGCCTTGGACTGGGCTGCCCAGGGCAGGGGTTGAGGCACCATCCCTGGACAGATTCAAAAGAAGGGTTGACCTGGTGCTGAGGGACATGGGTTAGTGACAGTTTCTCTGTCAGTGTTGGGCTGATGGTTGGACTTGATGATCTTAAAGGTCCCTCCCTTCCAACCCAGACAATTCCATCATTCTATGATTCCCTGCGCTGATGCTTGGGAGTAAAACTACCAAGGCAACGTGCAGTAACTAACTTTGGATGGTGAATCAGTTTTGAGAAGGATTTTGGGCTCCCAGCACACGGGGTGCAGCGCTGCCGCTTCATTCACGGTGCCAAAGCCACAGCTTCCGCTCGGAGCAGGGAAGCTCAGCCCCCAGTGGTTATTTCCCTCAGCACTCACCCGCCTTATTTAACCATAGAAATCAAACAGTTGCACAGGGTTTTGATCGAAACAACCTTCTGTTGAAGTTCATGGAGTGACCTGGCTAATATTTGCGTGGCAGATCGATGTCCCATCCATCCAGAGGCAGCACCACGGGGCAGGAGCCATCAAGGACTCAGGCTCTTCTCTCTTGGCCCCTTCTCCTGGCTAAAAAACACCATGAAACACTTCTGTTGGACCAGCAATGGTGTGAGGGAAAGAAAAGGTCCCACGGAGGAGGCATCACCCATGGCAAGCCATAGAGGAGCCGTGCGTCCTCCCTCGAAGCCCGGACGCTGCCGGCCGAGCTCGGCCCCTTCCAGCACGGAGGCAGCTTTTGCAAAAAATGCACAATTATAATTTACAATAAAGACACGGGAACAGTGACATTTACTGCAGACCTCGTGCTCATTAAAACGGGCTCATTGCCTCATTAATTCCATTTTTCAGAAATTACGTTCATTTTTATGCACTGTATTAGCTCCTCATGCATTTCACATGCTGCTATTCCACATTTAAGGAATATGTCTCGGAGAGGTTTCCAAATCAGCAGTCCCAGCACCCTAGAAGTGAAATAATTACTTTTTTCCATTGCTAGTTCCTGTTAACCTACTCAAGATAAATAAAATTAATGCGACTACATTTGTCATGTGAATTTAATTATTCCAAACAGCATTAGCCCGGGCTGTAGCTGCAGAGTGAATGTGCTTCGTGCTATGGAGACTCACTGAGTGGAATTTGGTACTGGCTGGTTTTGTGTTTCCAGGAGCTGTGGGGAAGAAGAGCACCAGCAGGATGGGGGGACGACCGTGGCCGAAGGGGACCCACGCAGATGCCATGGGCGGATGATGGGATGCTTGTAGAAAACTCCAGTAAAAGCATGCATTTAATGCAGCACAGGGACATGCTCTGCTCCCCTCAGAGGCCATTCCCCAGCAGACACTGGTCCCGCAGCCCTGAGACGCCAGCTGTCCCCAGGAGCCCACCTGTGACATCAAGAAAGGTTGTCCCCAAAGCCTTGGCATGTCACACAGAATGGGTGGGGGTCCTGGGTCCTTCCCTTTGTCCCCAGCCTGCTACTCATTTTGCAAAAACCATAATAATTCCCCAGCACTTTCCTTGTGTTCTTTGAAGCAGAAGGATGCTCTCAGTGATTCCCTGGGAGTGGTACCTCAGGGGTGTCTGGTTTTGCCCTTTCCCCAGGGAAGAGCCAGTTCCTCACCACCCTCACAGTAAGGAATCTCTTCCTATCAACAGGCACCTCCCAGACTCCTTTATTTCTTTTCTGCTGTGGGTTCTTCAAGGACCATCTTCCCTCTCAGCGAGCTAAGGCTGTAGGTGTCCCAGGCATGAGGTTGCCCAGAGAAGCTGTGGCTGCCCCATCCCTGAAGGGGTTCAAGGCCAGGTTGGAGGGGACTTGGAGCCACCTGGGCTGGTGGGAGGTGTCCCTGCCCAGGGCAGGGGGTTGGAACTAGATGGTCTTTAAGGTCCTTTCCAATCCCAACCATTCTATGATTCGATGCTCTCAGCTGTTGGTACCTGCAGAAAGAGCTCACACTGCCCTTATCCCCAATTCATCTCCTCCTGGTTTGTTTTTCTTCACACTTCACAGCACCAGAGTCCTCATTCCTGCACTTCCCAGGAAGATGCAGCCTGCACTTCACTGCCCCCAACTCCCCATCTCGTTCCAGCTCAGCCAAACCCACTGTATGAGTGTATATATATATATATGTATATATGTAGTCCCTTGCCTATGCCTCACAGCTACTCTCCTTCTTTGGAATTAATTATTTAATCCCCCAGCTGCATTATTTAGCTCTCTGAAGCATCCTGGGCTGGAGACTGCATGTAAAATTCCAGGCAGACCAAACCAGTAATGCAGCTGGGAGGGGGTCTGGGGGGACAGGAGGGCACTGTGGGACCGGGACCTGCTGCCCCTGAGCTCACCTGGCTCGGCAGGTACATTTAATGCTTTCTGTAGGGGAACAAGCCTGGGATGATGGGCACCCCCTCTTTAGCCTGCACATTGGGTGCCTACATTGGGCTCTACAGTATTGAAGGAGGAAAGGCTTGTTGGATTTCATACCCAGGGCTCTTCCAAGTGGCACCAGGCCACAGCCGGGGAGGGGTGGTGGTGGGTATAAATAGGCGTGTGTCGTTCAGAAGGTCAGGCAGTGAACCTTGAAAAGCACCAGGAACCTAAGGAGAATCGGGGAATGGGGAATGGAAGCAGGAGGAAACGGTCTCTCCCACGCAGGGTCCCTGTCCCAGCAGCAGAGGAGCATCCTCGGGGCGGAGAGATGCTGCCAGAACAGGGAGCTGCTCCTCCGGGAGAGCCGCCTTTTAGGGCAGAACTCCGTGTCGTCCTGCGCCTTCAGCTCTCGGGTGGATTCCCACGCTTCTTCCGGCAGCGCTAAAGGTCAGGGGACCCGCCGTGCCAGCGGTGGCAGTGTCCCTCACAGCGCTGGCAGTGTCCCTCACAGCGGTGGCAGTGTCCCTCACACCCACCTTCGCTCCCCGAGAGCTGGACGGGGGGTGGATGTGCCTGCGCCGCTCCTGGGGCGCCCGCGATTTTCAGGAAGCAAAGGTGAGCTTTAATAAAAGCCGACTCTTCTACCCTAAATAAAAAACATTCCCTGCCTTGAAGAAAAAAACACCATTTTCTTTTTTCTTTCTTTTTCTATTTTTTTTTTTTATTGTTATTATTATTTCAAAGTACCCTGTTCAGCAGCAGAGCATACAAATACTCATAGCTACGCAAATAGCAACTCTTTATTTGCTTTGTTTGCTCAGCTAATATTGACTTTCCAGCCTAACACTGCCGCTATTGAGTCTGGCTATTCACAATACTGTTTGACTAGCATTAGAAC
This sequence comes from Jacana jacana, assembly GCA_013400555.1. Lineage (NCBI taxonomy): Eukaryota > Metazoa > Chordata > Aves > Charadriiformes > Jacanidae > Jacana > Jacana jacana. The sequence goes on along the minus strand of VZTM01002771.1, from coordinate 149,252 downwards.
AGCGCGGCGATAACAGCATGTGCAGCCGAAAAAGCAATCCATCACCCCGCCGTGGGATACTGCCATTGTGACGGGAGAGGTTAGGGCTGGGGGGGGACTGGGGGGGGTTGGGGGGTGGGTGGGGGTTGTGTGTGTGTAAAAAC
>VZTM01002771.1:127286-146692 GCA_013400555.1 Jacana jacana | reverse complement strand
TTATTATTATTATTGCATTTCTGTAGAGCCCATCGCACAGGCTCTGGGTGCTGCTTTGTGCTTACGTAGCACCTTTCCTTTCTGGTCTCATGCTGCTTTGCAAACATTAAACCAATGTTGGAATTTTTGCCAAANGCCAGGGCTCTGACACCCTCACAGGGAAGAAGTACCTCCTCATTTTGAAATGGAACTCCCTATATTCAATTTTGTGCCCCTTGCCCCTTGTCCTGTCCCCGGGCGCCACTGAGAAGAGCCTGACCCCATCCTCTTGACACCCACCCTTTAGCTATCACTCAGCATTGACCAGGGTCCCTCTCAGTCTGCTCTTCTCCAGCTGAACAGCCCCATGTCCTTTCCTCAGCAGCGAGGAAGATGCCCAAGGGTGTACTCACCTCTTGCAGGGGACAGGAGCAGGGACTCCATGGGGGGGGTGTATGTACTGCAGAGGTACCCCCCACCCCACCCCCCCAACCTATGGGTCTGCTAAGTTAAATCAATCCAGGACCCAAGTCATTGCAGCCCAGTCCTCTCCATCAGGTTCAAGAGAAGCTGCTGCTCTGCTAAGGGGCTGGGCTGCTGGGGGTGAGTTTTGGGTGGTCCCTTGGGGTCCTTCTATCTCAGGAGCCTGACACAGTGGCCCCAGCTCAAGAGAAAAGGCCAGATCCTGGCCCTTTGCCTGCCCCGTGTCTCCCAGCTCCATCCTGTGGTATTTTGGGGGATGTTTTCAGGTCCACCTCTCCAGGACGAGGCAGCAGAGCCCCAGCTGAGATGTTTTCTCTGTGACCTCTGCAAAGCACGGCAGCAGCTTCGTTTCCACAGACACAGACCTGCTGACGAGCAAAAGGGGCTAAAGGCAAGGGCAGGAAGCAGACACAGCGATGGCAGGACCTTGCCAGGGTAAATGAGTATTTTTTTGATGAAGTTAGCACTCTGTTTTGGTGAACTTCAGTGGGGAGTTACTAACCAGGAGGGGAACATATGCCTCCAGCACATGATGGAGGCTGGACATCAAAACGACCTTCTGCTCCAGATGTCCTCATGTGTCAGAGAAGATAGATGCCTCCCTATTTTGGGGCAGAAAAAAAGAAAAAAAACTAAACAAAACAAAGCCCCAGCAGTTGGGCAGTAAATGACTCATAAAAGCACTCATTTGTTAACAAAAGCTGTAGAAAAACAAGTATCCAGTTTCGTGAAACCATGTTTGTAGCTGTTTGTGTCCCAGGAAAAGGCCCAGGGCAACTTCTCTGGCTGCCTACGAGCCCCGAGCAGGGCTATGCCAGGGTTTGGAGGGCAATTTGGGTATTATTATGTGATATTATTTCAAACCAGTACACAGGTTGAAGCTCTCTGCTCTTTATTAGCCTGCTCTGGGCGTGCCTGGGCCTGGGGTGTGCTCAGTGACAAAAAACAGCCTATAATTAATGTCATTATTATTGTTGTTATTATTATTATTATTATTATTATTATTATTATTGCATTTCTGTAGAGCCCATCGCACAGGCTCTGGGTGCTGCTTTGTGCTTACGTAGCACCTTTCCTTTCTGGTCTCATGCTGCTTTGCAAACATTAAACCAATGTTGGAATTTTTGCCAAAGGCAAAAAAAAAAACCAACACCCTAAATAAATAAATAAATACATAAATTAAGGGTGGTGGGAGGGGAAGAGGAAACCCCAGCCTTGATGCCTCCAGTCCCCGCCTGCCACAAAGACAGCAATTGTGTGGGGGGCAATACGTGGAGGGCTTTAATTTTGGGGGTTTTCTGGTGATTTTAAGGAACATTCTTGCTGGGGTGAAGCGGAGGGACGTGGGCAGAGGTGGGGATTTGGTCTGTAAGGAACATCTGGCCGGGAGGGTTGATGGGTGTCGGGGCTGGACCATTGAATTTTGCACCCTTGCCTTTAACGATCAGAGCAATTAAACTCCCCCACCCCAAGCCCCCCGCCTCAGGCCCAGGGTGTTTGCTCTCTGCACCGGCACAGGGGAAGCTTTTGGTGCCCAGTTTTGGTGCTTTTGGTGCCCGCTGCAGGTTTTTAATCTGCCTGAAGATGAAGATCCTGAGCGCTCCTGTGGGATTGGTTCCCACCACCAGTTGGACCAACACATGAGCAGGAGCCCCCGCTTCTCTGAAGTCCTGCCCCCAAGCCCCAGCGTGGAAGAGGGGACACAGGAGGGATGCTGTGTCCCTCCTTATTACTCAGGTTAAAGCTCCATGCCATGTTTGAATGATTACCTTTCATAATTAGTTACAATTAGCCTGCTGTGGTTTGGAAGCCTCAGCAAGGGTTTTATCTACAAGAGCCTGCTGGCAGCACTCCACCGGGAGAGACGGCATGGCCTTCACCTTGGCTTCTCTGAGTGCCTGGGTTTCCCTGCCCCACAAAGTGTGTGTGTGTGTCCCATTGCCCCTCTCTCCCAGGGGGTTGCTCAGAGACATCCTGGGGTTGCTCTTCTCCTCCTGCTCCTAGCCAGCTTAGCTCTTTCTGCACCCATCATTTTGGGTTGGTGGGTACCATCCTTGACCTCCAGTGCTTCAAGCCAAGGTCTGGGCACAGCCATCACCTCTGGATTCTAGTGTCATCCCTGTTTCTGAGCCCAGTTCACCCATGGAAGAGCAATCAGTTCTTATCATTAATTAACAGGGTTGGGTTTTTTTCCATCATCTCACATGTCCCTGATGGCATCTTCTTCCCCACATCAGCCACCTTTGCTCCTTGGCCACACAAGGGCTGGCTCCTACAGGAAGCCCCTGCAAGATGTGGGTCAGCATCACACCCTAAATAAATGGCAATAATGCAGGTTGCTCTGCAGGGGCGTTTAAAGGCTTAGAGATCTCATGGCTTGTCTGTGCAGTCTTGGAGAGGAATCCAGGACAAATGGGGACAGATGTCCCCAACCTGGACAGGGCAGGAGGGGCATAAGGATGTGTGGACACGACTGTGAGCTGCAACTTGGGTTCATGGCAACGGTCCTTCCCACCCCAGCCTTCCCCACCCGCCTCCTGTGTCCCAGTTATTAAACCCAAGGCCTTTCCCTTCCACTTTTCCTCCAGGATACCTGGATGGAGGTAACCAAACATCCTCTCCATTGCAAGTGGTCACTCACCATGTACCCTGGTCCATGGAGCAGGGAGTCATCCCAGTGGAGCAGTAGTACGTGAAGTATCGAGTCCATTGGGATAATCTACATCATCACTTGGGAGTTTCCTGCAAATATCTTGAGTTTTGCACTTATCTCCTTAATCCACAAGAAATCTTTGAGCGATTGAGACACCATCCCTGGATGTATGGTATCCCTATGTCAGCCCAAAAGATGGGTTGATGTAGAGTTTAGTGACACGGTTTAGTGGTGGCTTTTAGCAGAGTNGGCAACGGTCCTTCCCCCCCCAGCCTTCCCCACCCGCCTCCTGTGTCCCAGTTATTAAACCCAAGGCCTTTCCCTTCCACTTTTCCTCCAGGATACCTGGATGGAGGTAACCAAACATCCTCTCCATTGCAAGTGGTCACTCACCATGTACCCTGGTCCATGGAGCAGGGAGTCATCCCAGTGGAGCAGTAGTACGTGAAGTATCGAGTCCATTGGGATAATCTACATCATCACTTGGGAGTTTCCTGCAAATATCATGAGTTTTGCACTTATCTCCTTAATCCACAAGAAATCTTTGAGCGATTGAGGCACCATCCCTGGAGGTATGGTATCCCTATGTCAGCCCAAAAGATGGGTTGATGTAGAGTTTAGTGACACGGTTTAGTGGTGGCTTTTAGCAGAGTTACATTGATGGTTGGGCTGGATGATCTTAAAGGCCCCTTCCAACCCAGACAATTCTATGATTTTGTGATAACCCAGGGCTGCGCTCATCCTCTGCTGGGTGAGAAGGTGCTGGTGGCCCCTCCGTCCCTGCCTCTGTCTCTCCTGGGAGAGAAAGAGCACCTCGGCTCCCTGCACCAGGTCCCTCCATGGCATGGGCCATGTTTGGGGAGGAAACTCCACATGGCAGTGACTTGGGGTGCTCTGACACCAAGAGCCACCACCGCAAGAGCCGGTGTGGGTTTTCCAGGCAGACAGACATGAGGTTTCAATGTATTTACAAGCTGAAATAGAAATGAAACTTCTTGACCAGCCGTCTCCAGGGAAAGACAAAATATTTAGTCCTGACTTTGCTGTTCATGAACATTTCTCAGCGAGCGAGCTGGGGAAGAGCTCTGGAGCAGCAAAATCACTCACAGGTTGGAAAAAAATGTCCCAGCTGGTGGAAGCTGTTACCCCCATAACCAGTATTTCCAGACTGTGCACTTCTCAAGATTTTTATATATAAATTAAAGCAGAAAAAGACATTTTAATGAAGAATTCATCTTTTTTCCTATCATTTCTGGACAGCTCTGAGATATAATTTCAAAGAAGGAATGAGTGTATTTCACACACCAGCACTTACAGCACTCTGTCCCCCCTTTCATTCACACACACACCTCCTGCCCCCGAACCATTCCCACCCCTGCAGCTGGCAAACTGGGACCATCACTCCTCTGCAGCATCCCCATCCCACCACAGTGGAGGTCACACCAGATAACGTACCTTTCCCAGCTGGTCCCAACCTCAGCACCGCTCTGGGTGAACACATCAAACCTGGGCAGGATTTGTCCCTGCCTGGGATGCTCCAGAGCCTGTACTGGCACGTGTCAGAGGACAGCGGGGAGCAGCAGGGCAGGAGAAAGCCTCCATCCAGCTTAATTAAAGTCTTTCACAACCAAATTCGGTGGGGCTGGGGTTTCATCATGAAAGCAGCAGGACAGTGGCTGGCCCTCCTCTCGAGAGATTCCGCCGGGAGCTAATTAGCAGCCGTTCTCTTGTGCAACCTCCCGAAAGAGCAGGTTGGGACAACACCGCTGCATCTCGCCTGGGGACAGCAAGCGGGGCACAGAGATGGAGAAAAGCCAGAGCAGGGCCACAGGGATGTTGGGAGGGCTGGTGCTCATCTGCTGGGAGGACAGGCTGAGAGAGTTGGAGTGGAGAACAGAGAGCTCTGGGGAGACCTTGGAGCCCCTTCCAGTCCCTCAAGGGGCCCCAGAAGAGATGGGGAGAGACTCGTGATCAGGGAGGGGAGCCATAGGACCAGGGGGAAGGGTTTGACACTGAAGGAGGGGAGATGGAGCTGAGATGTGGGGAAGAACTTTGGTGTGAGGGTGGTGAGAGCCTGGCCCAGGTTGCCCAGAGAAGCTGTGGCTGCCCCATCCCTGGAGGGGTTCAAGGCCAGGTTGGAGGGGGCTTGGAGCAACCTGCTCTGGTGGGAGGTGTCCCTGCCCAGGGCAGGGGGTGGCACTGGAAGGGCTTTAAGGTGCCTTCCAACCTAAATCAGTCTGTGATTCTATCATTCTATCCCTCTGGATGTGAATCCAGGGCTGGGGGAGGATGGCTGAAGGGCTAGAGCTCCTGCAGGGTCTTCCAGCTGAGTCACCTCTTGTGCAACCTGCATCCCGGCCAAATTGCAAAACTCAGGGAAGGAATCGATGGGTGATTTCCTGCCCAAGGCCTCCCCTCTGCCCACGCAGGCATGACCAGGGGACCTGCTTTACTCTCACCGGTGCCCGGTGGCCTCCCTGCTCCCTCCTGCTGTGTTTGCTCACGATCGATGGATGCTCAGCAGCTCCTAACCCAGAGCCGCCGGGTTAATTGCTCAACGGTAAAACACTCATAACATTCTTCAGGAAATACACTCCAGACAGTACAAAGGAAGATGCGATGCTCTGATTCATCTTGGTTCCTGGGAAAATATTGCAGCAATAAGCTCTTAAGGAAAATCAGGTCTAATGCAGCTGATTTTCAACCTGCAAATTAGAGAGGACCGGATATAAACTATAATAAAGTTCTCATTAGCACGTCGGGCTCAGGTCAGGGGTCTCAGTGAGTATTTCTTCCAAACCCGCCCACAGGAGCCTCTGACCTGTGGCTCAGGGCACTGTGTGTGACCACTGACGTGTGTCACAGCCTCAGGTGATGCTTCTTGCTCCCCCCTGGGACCTTGGTGCCATCCAGAACCCACAATGGGGGAGCCCAGGGCATCGCTGTGGCTTCCGAATCAGCTGCAGCCCAGCCTGAGCATATTTCCAGCTGCCACATGCCTGGTGTTGGAGCCAGCCCAGATGTCCCCCCCCGGGAGCCAAACCCCAACAGTGGAGGCCACAGGGTGGGCTCAGCAGCCGTCAAAGCAATTCCCATCTCTCGGCTGTGTGGCTCGGGCTGAATTTCAAGGCCAGGAGCTACGCCATTGCATGCTAATCCTTCCACCTGACACTCAACAAAGAAGGAGAGTTCATTTCAGGTCCCCAAAGCCCCAAATCTTGCAACTCTCTGAGCATTTAATATGTTAATGAGCTGCTGGGGTCTGGCCAGGCAGGCAGGGACACGGTGGCACTGCCATCTGCTGCCGTGCTGGCTGGGGCTACTATTTGGAGCAGCTTTGGCTCCTGGAAACCCTATGAGTATCAAATCCCTAGCCCTGCACCTCTGCTGTGCATGGCACGTGTGTGTCCCCACACATGGCAACTTCATTTCATGAGCTCATTGAGAAATACAACCACAAACACGACAAAGAAGGGCTCTGTCCCCTCTTGCCCACACTAGTCTGTCACGGGAATTCACTTTGTCACCATTCCAGTGGTAAGGTTTCATAATTGATAACCCATAACTTAATGTTAATATTGTGTATTTGTGGGGAAAAAAACAACAAAAAAAACCCGAACAAAAAAAGAATTAATTCCCTGGTTGATGATGATTCCTTCCTCTTCCATCACGGTGTGGCATCCCCTGTGTCCCACTGGGAAGCATGAAAGCCCCGACAGCCCAGTGGCTCTTGGGTCTGCTTTGAAAACATTTTGGGTCATCTGCTCATAGAATCAGAGAATGTTTTGGGTGGGAAGGAACCTTAAAGCCCATCCAGTTGCCACCCCCTGCCCTGGGCAGGGACACCTCCCACCAGACCAGGCTGCTCCAAGCCCCCTCCAACCTGGCCTTGAACATTTCCAGGGCATGTTTTATACCTTCCAGCTTGGAGGTTTGGTCTGTACCATTTCCACAAATTACCCAGACTCTGACAAAACTGCCAGACAAAAGCTGCCAGCTGTGGGAGATGGCAAACTGCAGGTGACCATGGTGGCCCTTCAGCCCCTCTTGGCCACCTAAGTGCCTACCTAGTGCTCTCACTTTGGTTAAACAGTGCTGGTCATAACATGTCAGGCCTTAGCATGCTGTGTTTGCCAAAATCTGAGCAGTGGTTGAGTGGACATCCCTATGGACTCAGGACAGGAGAGCTGGGAGCTATTCCTGAACCCCAACTTGGGCAAAGAAGCTGTGCCTGAACACCAGCTGGGGTAGAGGAGCTTCTCCTGAACCCCAGCTGGGACAGAGGAGCTACTCCTGAACCCCAACATGGGTGGAGGAGCTGCTCTTGAACCCCAGAGGGGGCAGAGGAGCTGCTCCTGAACCCCAACTGGGGTGGAGGAGCTGCTTCTGAACCCTAACTGGGACAGAGGAGCTACTCCTGAACCCCAACATGGGTGGAGGAGCTGCTCTTGAACCCCAGAGGGGGCAGAGGAGCTGCTCCTGAACCCCAACATGAGTGAAGGAGCTGCCTTGCTCACCCTGAGAGGGCAGGAGGGCTGCCATTCACTGCCCATTTACACCCATTGGGCAGCATCATCACCATCACCTGTGTCACCATGGCCTCTCCATACCGGGTGTTAAGCCTGTGTTCTGCTTCAGCTGTTTTCCCATACAAAAAGTGTTCTCCACCCCCTCTGATCTAATATTTAGCAACGCTCTGCCATAAACAAAGCGGTGGAGATGCGCCTACACGCCGCCTCTAGTGTTACTCCGTGCATTCACAATGAAAAGGCTGTTAGCGGGGAAAATACTGTTCTCTGCATCTTTCAGGTGTTTTCTGCTCTCGATCAGAGCCCAATTAGGTTCCTTTTCCAGGGGAAAAAAAACCACAAAACAAGCCCCGATGCTTTGAGGCGGCGGAGCTGGAACGCCTTACCTGCAAAGAGAAGCTTTTAGCATAATTGTCACTTATCACAAGGAGGTGTTTGGTTGCCCAAAAGGAAAGCTGTGCAGGTCGTTATCTGTCCCACTTAACTCTCCTTCCACAAGGTGATGAATTAAAGATGAACCGCGCCGTGTCAATCCACCTCCCAACCAGCACCAGTAAGAGACACCTGGGTAGAAAGGGTGGTGGCACTTTTGGGGGGACATCTCACCGGGAACCAGGGACCAGGGTGAAAGTGTCTCCATCCCCAGGCACAGCCCGGTCCCTGCGTGGGTCCCACCATGGGCTGGATCCATCCTCTGCCTCCGCTCACATCTCATCTGGGGCTGCTCCCATCTTTTTTTCGGCTGCAGAAGAAAAACTGGTTTCTACAGAAAAGCCTTGGGGCAGTTTTTGGGCTGGGCACCCCAGCCTGGAGGCCGCGCCAGGAGAACATTTGGCCTCTATTGTTCATTTTTTTTTGTTTTAAGCAGGAATTCAGACTTGCCTGGAGTCCTCCCGGGACTTTTGCTTTCTTTTTTCTTTCTTGTTTTCCTTTTTTTCCTCTTTTGCTGTGCGTTGTTTTCGAGTCAGGTGTTTTCCACCCCGATAACATCGCCCTGTTTGCTCCACCATCACCTGCACAAACACGCTCTCAGCCCAAGGGCCAAGGTTCAAGAGTTGAAATCTGCGCCGCTGTGTGCCTGCCTGTGAGTCCCAGCCAAACCCCGGCTCGGGCCCTTCTCATTATCCCTCGCCATATTAACAGATAATAGCTGTACATTTAAGCAAATTATCTCAAATAAAAAAGGGGACAATAATTACACTGTTTGTTTTTGCTCCTTTCATTGCTGGAATTATTCTCTGTTTGCCCAGAGTTAAATATTAGTGAGAACCTTTCTGCACTAATGTCTGCTCCGTTGCCTTTTACTGTTTAAAACCAGCAAGAGTCAGTAAAAGTTTGGGCAAATATTAGATTTGGCAGAGTTTGCTGTTTGTATCAGGAAACCGATTGGTGTTATTGATTGACAGATGTGACCAAATGTTTAGAAAGCCTGTCCTCTATTGGATTCTGGTAGGTGTTTCAGCAAACAGCCCTAATACAAGGCAAACAGAGTTATTGGAAGAAGTACCAGCCAGTGTTAGCACAGCAAACTGAGGGCTGTGCAAACAGCTTAAAAGAATCTGGCCACCTTCATATAACCTTTGATGTAGGTATTGATCCTTCTGAAGGTGGCAAAAAGTTTGAACAGGGAGCAGATTGAGTGGGATCAGATATATATAAACACCGTCAGAATGTAAATGTTATCTTTAAGCTACACTGTCGGTTTGGTAATGGATGTCTGTTTGGAATTTATCTTCTTCCAAATCTCTAAATCCATGCAGCAATAAAAATTAATAATAACTTTTAGATAGACTGCCTCCTAAGTCTCTCTCTCCTCCCCTGGTAAGCACCGCATCAGGCAGCTTTAATTCTTCTAAGCCAGGGACGGGGGCTTGCAGCGAGCAGGGGCAGTGGCCTCCAGAGCTGCTGGGGGATGAACAGGGTAGCACAATAGGGTGGCACATGGGTGCACTGATGTGGTGGCACATGGATGTGGTCAGGGGGTGGCATAGGGATGGAGTAACAGGGTAGCATAGGGATTATACCTTCCAGCTTCACATGGATGCCACATGGATTACCACATGCTAATGGGGGGGCAAAAGAATGCAGTAACAGGGCAGTACAGGGATGCTCTAACAGGGTGGCACAGGGATGCAGTAACAGGGTGGCACGGGGATGCTCTAATGGGGTGACACAGGGATGGAGCAGCAGGGTGGCACAGGGATGCGCTGAGGGAGTGGCACAGGGATGTGCTGTTGGGGTGGCACGGGCATGCACTAATGGGGTAGCACAGGGATGCTCTAACAGGGTGGCACAGGGATGCACTACTGGGGTGTCAACATGGATGTACCAAGGGGGTGGCACAGCCTGGGGCAAACTCCAGCTCTCAGAGCTTTGTGCCCATCCCCTGCACTCCTCAGGGCCAGCCTGGGCTGTGCCTTCCCATGGGGGCACGCTGAGACCTGCTCTCTGCACCCATCCTGCGCCCCCACCGAAGAAATTACCTCGAAAAAGGCATTTGAAGATGGATTTGTCCAAGCAGAAAAGGGGTAATACCCCCACCCCAGCACCAGCATCAGTGAAAGGCGGCACCACCCCAGCGCCCGTTTGCTGCCGGTTGCCCCTGGCATTTCCCAGCCGAGGTGGGGTGCCTTTTGGCCACCCCTGCAGCCCCCTGTCACCTCACCGGGGCGTTCACCAAAGGCCCTGGCCCCGGCACTGCCCGTCCCGCTCCGCAGCATCCAGGAGGCAGGCATTTAATTTGCATGTGCAATTACCCTGGTGTGGGACGCCGAGGGGTTTCGCAGGCACAAGTGACCGTTCATGCGTCCAAATACCATCTGTGGTGACAATTACCACAAGCACACATGTAATCAAGGTAATTACGCACACAAATTGGGCGTGTGATTGCATGGGCATTTCTAGGCTTTTTATTTTGGGGTTTTGTTGTTGTTGTTGTTGGTTTTTGGTTTTGTTTTTGTTTTTTTTTTTTAAAGTTAGGCCTCTAAAAACTAAAATAGATTCCAAGTTATGTTTTAAATTATCTGCCCATCTGGCTATACTCGCAAATAACGACTGTTTATAGTGAGAGATATTAAACAGATGCTGTTGATAGACGGGTTAATCATTGAAAGAGAGGAAAAAAAGCTTGTTTAGTGCCAGTGTATTGACCCACAATACATAGTTACTAATGACGGGTCTGGAGACAAACAGGTAACGACCAGCTTTTTTGCTCAAGAAGCGCCTCCTAATAAAAATGAGAGTGTACACAGTGTGAGAGCGTACCCCATGACTCACTGCTGCAGAACGGCGTAGCCACGGGCTTAAATAAAGCCCTGATTAATTATTAAACCCGAGTAGGGGACGTTGGCAATGGCAGAGCTCACGACGTGCCAAGCCTTTGAGGGTTGGGGGGAAGCTGGGGCAGGGGGGCAGGTTCCCGTGCCCTGAGCTTTGCCCACCCTCTGCTCCCCACTGTTAACCACCACGGGTGGCATCCACCTCCCTGAAATCACCGGGAAAATTTCCAGTCACCCCCCCCGAGGGGAAAAAACTATCTAAAAAATAATGAGATAGGCCCCGGTTTGTCAGACTGTGCAAGGGAGATCTTATGGCGCTGTCTGAGGTGGGGGTGACCCATCCTTGTCACCGGCCACTGCCGTGCCACCCTGGGCGAGGGCATCCCTGCCCCTTCCCCTCCTCCCCTTGAAGCGCTGCTCCTTCGCTGAGGAAGTGTCTGCCCTTTGCTGGCCAAGCAGAAGGACGGAGCGTGCAGCGTAATCAAAAAAGCCATTAGCGCTGCTGACTCTTAAGAAAAATTAGCATTATTCTTTAATGCCAGGCCCTACTTAGGTAGCACTCAGCACCGCAGCGGGCTGCTCCAGTCACCCCAGCTTGTGAAACCAACCAGAAAGCAAAATGTCTCTGGGAAGAAAACCCGATAATGCATTCCCCCCCACCCCCGCCACCCCCTCCACTATCTCCTTCAGCCAAAGGAGCCAACAACAAGATGATTTGCTGTTGAAGCATCAGTAAGGTATTTTGTCATCTGCTAAAGCCCTTGCTGGGCTACCCCGGTCAGGCCCTGCCCCAGTGCTCCTGCAGCCATGGGCAGAGAGAGCCCCCCACATCTGGGCAAGAGATCCCATCACCTGGCATCTAAACCTTCCAAGCTTTGTTGCTCTCAGGAAGTCACTTTCTGGGACTTTCAGGCCAAAGCTGATAAGAGTTTAGAGCCAAACTGCTCAAAACAGGTGAGCATTTTGCAAAACCAATAGCTGGGAGGAGACGCGTGGAGCAACGGTTGAGGACATGTTCCTCATGGGGACACCTTCCTTAGAGCTACCAAGCTGGTGTAGGGTCTAGAGAAACGTCCTATGGGGAGAGGCTGAGGGAACTGGGCATGTTTAGTTTGGAGAAGAGGAGGCTGAGGGGAGACCTCCTTGCCCTCTACAGCTACATGAAAGGAGGTTGTGGAGAGGTGGGTGTTAGCTTCTACTCTCCAGGGAATAATGACAGCACCAGAGGAGATGGGCTGAGGTTGCAGCAGGGGAGGTTCAGACTGCACATCAGGAAGAATGACTTCCCTGACAGAGTGGTCAGGCCCTGGAACAGCCTGCCCAGGGAGGTGGTGGAGTCACCATCCCTGAAGGGATTTAAGAAACATGTAGATGTGGCACTTCAGGGCAGGCTCTAGTGGCTGAGATGTAGGGTGTGGGTTGTGGTTTTGTGTATGATTGGACTTGGTGATCTCAGAGGTCCTTTCCCACCACAATTTTCTCTGATTCCCCATGTCCCTGGTGAAACCTTACAGCGAGTCAAAGAGTTTTACTGTCATGAAACAGCCAAGAGAGGTTTGGGAATGTGGCACTCCCCACAGAAATCTGCTCAGCAGGGCACAGCCACCCGAGGTGGGCAAAGCAAAAATGAGGAGCCAACAAAATCCAGTTCCAGTCATGGAAAAAGCCTACTAGGACTCACAACACATGCATGGTCTTCCTTACTCCTGGTAGTTCCCAGGGCGGTGTGTGCCTTGGCTGATCCTTGGGGATGCAGGCACTGGGAGCCACCCTTCGGGTACCAAGGAAGGAAGAACCCTGCAGGTTGGGCAGCGGAGCTGAACCTCCTGGATGGGGAAAATAAGGAAATTTCCATTATTTGAAGCGAGAGCGAGGTGGGGACACCCCAGGGAGGGTGAGTCAGGCTGGGTTTTAATAGAGGGGTGCTGGGTTTTTAAACACACTCACGCTGGGGAGATGTGAGGTGAAGAGCAGCATCCACAGCTGGGGAAGAGACGGGAGCCAGGAGGGAAGGAGAGAAGATGCACTAGAAATCCACCATGGCAGCAGCACAGGAGCGAAGATTGTCCTGGTATTTCTATTATAAATCCAATATCCATGGGTTTAGCGTCTAACTAAGACAGACAGAAGAAGAATGTGCGGCGCTGGATGATGCTCCAACGTTTCCTAATCGGGAGCAATTTTAAATCTCTCTAGCCATTTCTGGCGCAGCCACACAGCAACAAAAATAAATCAAGGTCGGGTTATTGAAATGCTTCCTCGGAGCTTTAAAAGCCTCTGGAAAGTTCAGGCCACCTTTGCTGCTGTCACGTCCCCGTGCCTCCCCCGGCTCTGCTCCGTCTGTCCCGTGGGACAGATGCTGCTGTGCTGCTCCTCTGGCCCTTATGCAGCCAGAGAAAGCCCTGGCCCAGCCCCACCATCAGAAACCCTTGCTTTTGGAGACACCAAAAGGGCAGAGAGAAAGAAAACATATACCCTTCTCCAGGTCCTGAAGGTGGTGTCCCACGCAGCCCAAGTCACCAAACAGACAAGATGCTCAATTCTGAAGCTTCATTTTCTTAACAAAGCCAGGAATGAATCGGAAATGGCAGGAGCCGCAGGAGCCTACTTACCCTGAGAGAAATTGGAAAAGAAGGCAAAAAATGGCAGAAAATGAATTCAAGCCGCTATGGAGTCTGCAATTGTTGCTTATAGCTGCCTTCCAAAAGGTAGCTGGTAATTATCCTGTTTTATCATATAACAACAACTTATTACTGGAATAATGAGGAAAAATAAGCAGCAGGAGCGTGCTGCCGGTTCCGTGTCACGCTGCACTTAGTCGGCGTCGTGCCGCCTTGTCAGGCTGAACCTACAGCACTTCAGCGAGAACAGAACAATAATTTATTAATGTGCCCGCTTTAGGTTCTCAAAATATCATACATACATTGATTAACTCACGTCTCTTCTTGTCTGGCAACTAAATAAGTCTTTTAAGTCTTGATTTTGCAGGTAAGTGGAGAGAGAGCAAGGAGGGGAGCAACCCCCCAGGTGCAGCAAAAGCCACCAGACAGGCTGGTCCTTGGGGATACAACGACTAAACGCTGCAAGTTTGACCAGCAGATGGTTAGAATCATGGAATCACAGAATCACAGAATGGTTAGAGTCAGAAGGAACCTCATGGATCATCACTGGGCAGGGACACCTCCCACCAGACCAGGTTGCTCAAAGCCCCATCCAACCTGGTCTTGAACACTCACAGGGATAGGGCTTCCACAGCTTCTTTGGGCAATCCGTTCCAGTTGGAAGGGACCTTCCAGATGATCGAGTCCAACCGTCAACCCAACATTGACAAAAAAACATCACTAAACCATATCCTAAGCACTACATCTACCCATCTTTTAAATCCCTCCAGGGATGGAGACTCCATCCCTGCCCCAGGCAGCCTCTTCTGAGGCTTCATAACCCTTTAATTGAAGGAATTTTCCCCAATCTCCATCCTAAACCTCCTCTGGCACAACTTGAGGCCATTTCCTCTTCTCCCATGGCCTGTTCCTTGGGAGGAGAGACCGACTCCCAGCTTCGTTGAAAGACATTCATGTTTTTGATGTGAAAACCTGCTCCCAGCACAGACAGAGGCAGGTGTCACCCCAAAACCACAGCTTTTTTAGGGGGAAATCTGCCTGCCCATCACTCACAGCACAGAGCTTGGCAGCCAGACTGAAATACAAGAGCAGTTTTGGCGCTTCCCAGGTAAGACTCTTACCTCGGCTCGTTTGAATTCCAGCTGCGCGATGCCTTGGACGGGCTTATTCTCCCAGAGCCACAGATAGAGCCACGGGGGACAACTAAGTTAGGGCTTTTTTTACAGCATAAGCTCCAAATTGCACTCGTTAGCAAATTCTATTAGCTTAATCTTAAAGCACCACGTTCCAGCAAAGCTCGGAGCGCGGGTGGCACTTATCACCTCCGAGGCAGGGGGAAGGGGGGAAGAGAAGCTAAAATTATCTCTCCCCTCTTTATTCCCCTTCTCAGCGCTCTCATTTTCAGCCTCGCCCATCCCCGCAGCGCTGGACCCCCCCGGCTGCCAGCTGATGTGAAACCCCTCCCCAGAAATGTAGTTCCCTTCCAAAGCCCCCACTCTATTCCATTCCCCCCCCCAGTGGAGGGACCCACCGTCACCCTCGCAACACGGGAATAAAACCCCCTTTACGTTTTCTCCACTTAAAATTAAGAAAATAAAATGTATGTTATTAAAAAAAAAAGAAAAGCAGCACCTGCTGAGTTCCTGCTCACCCCAATTGTCACACGGGGATGCTTTAGAGGGGGCTGGGGATGGCCCTCCTTTTGCTCTCAGGTCAGATGGGGCAAACTGGGGCACAACTGCAAAATGAAAGACTTTTTCAAACTTCCCCACTTTAGGTAGCTCCTCACACGCTCTCCGTTGGGCTGTAAAATGAGGAAATTGTTTGGGCCAGCAGGAAACCACAGAACCACAAGGCAGGGGGGTTTTCCTCCCCTGTTCCCCTCCCCGGGGCAATTAATCAGATCATGGGGACCCCCCTGCCCTGCGTTCCCCTCTTCCACCCCAACCGAGGGGTTTTCAGCAGCGGTGTTTGCCAACGTCTGTCACGCACTTCCACATCCATCCTTTTTCCCGGAAAGGGGATGTTTTGGGGTCAAAAGCAGCTGGGGAAGTGCAAGGTTGAATCTCCAGTTCGGTACTGGGAAGACCAGCATTTGATTGCAGAGCCAGGACACCCACAGCAGGGGTCAGGCAAGATAAAAACCATGACTTTGCCCCAAATTTATACCATAATCTTCTGCTCCTGGGGTTCCCAGTGTGGCCGTGGGCAGCCCAGCTGGGGCACGGGGACACGGGTGACAGCAGTCATTGTGGTGGGTGCAGTGGGACCTTGGGAAAATGCTCCATCCACTCCCAGTCTCCTATTCCTCAACCTCAGCGGACACCAGTGAAGGCCATGGGAATGTGAAGCCACCATCAGTCATCCCCCCTGAGCCCAGCAGCCCCGACTGCCGTAATCAGGTGTCCTCCCCACCCGGAGTACACACCAGCTCCTAATCAGTCACACGCTAATTGAGTATCCAGGCTCAGTGTTAACTCCTGGGCTCAGCACAGGACGGATACTACCAGAGAACACCCACCTCAGTGCTGGGATGGGGACAGTGTGGGGGACCCTGACTGATGCTGGGGGACTGAAACCAGGCAACGATGTGCCAAGAGCCTATATGCTGCCAGCAGAAGCCCCGTGGTCCCTTACCTGCAGTATCCAGAGGACAGAATTCCCGGTGCTGATCCAGGTCCTCAGGCTCCATCCTTGGCTGGGGGTCCCAGGATGGTGCAGGATTCATCTCTTCCACTGCCAACCCCCCAGAACCTCATCTCGCACAAGGGGACAGCTAAGTGCCAGGCTGAGCTTCTTAATTATAGAATCATAGAATGGTTAGAGTTGGAAGGGACCTCAGAGATCATCGATTTCCAACCCCCTGCCCTGGGCAGTGACACCTCCCACCAGTCCAGGTTTCTCCAAGTCCTCTCCAACCTGGCCTTGAACCCCTCCAGGGATGGGGCAGCCACAGCTTCCCTGGACAACCTGTTCCAGTGCCTCACCACCCTCCAGAATTTCTTTCTGGTATCTAATCCAAATTTCCCCTCTTCCAATTTAAAGCTGTTACCCCTTGTCCTGTCACTCCACTCCCTGACAAAGAGTCCCTCCCCAGCTCTTCTGTAGCTCCTTCAGGTACTGGAAGGGGCTCTAAGGTCTCCCCAGAGCCTTCTCTTCTCCAGGCTGAACAACCCCAGCTCCCTCAGCCTGTCTTCACAGCAGAGGTGCTCCAGCCCTCCCAGCATCTCCGTGACCCTCCGCTGGACCCATTCCAACAGGTCCATGTCCCTTCTGTGTTGAGGACTCCAGGGATGGACACAGGATCTCCAGGTGGGGTCTCACAAGCGCAGAGTAAAGATCTCTTTGCTTTTGTTACCTTTGGATTTGGTTTATTTTTTGTTTAGTTTCATTTCATGTCATAAATTCAAACACTTAGAGCCCTTTTTGTGCTCCTATTAATGGGAGCGTGGGGTTTTTTTAGAGGATTATATAATAATGCATATTTATGAGACAACCACGGATCAAGAATACCCATATTTAAAAGATGCAATTATCTTTAAAAAGTTTGGCTTTATTTTCATTCTAATGAACACAATGTACTAAAACAAGCTAATTGGCTTGCCAGTCATTTAGTTCAGTTGCCTGCTCATTACAACTCCTATATTTCCTATATAAGCAAATTTAAAGCAGGCTGTTACTCCAGCCTGAAGTCTTGGGCCTCCAAGGAATTTATGGGGTTTTTTTCATTTTTTTTGGCACCACACAATCAAAATAACGCTTCCTAAACACTAGTGGCATCCTCATTAGATGAAACATCCTTTTGTTTTGATGGGAAAAGCCTGAATGTGAGATTAAAAGTAAAAAAGAAAGGGGAATGGGGTGGGGAGAAAAGCGGAGAAAGTCTTTGATAGGAGCCGCTGCCACAGGAGATAACGCAAAACGAGTGTACCCGTCTGAAACACATGCATGCTAATTAATGCTGTGAATCCAGTCAGAAACGGGACAGTTCCTGGGATAAATTTGGCTGTAAGAGGCAGAGAGGGGGGGCAGGGGACACACAGAGCTTCCAGCAGCAGCCCCGGGGCTCAGGCCCCCGCAGACCCTGACCCGCGGGCAAGGAGAGTGCTCCCAGCACAAGCCAAACCACTGTCTCGGCTGGTGTGTCTGGAAGAAGGGTTGGAATTTACCTTATCGGTGCAGATTTGATTACTTAAGAGATTATTTATTTTTTTCCCATTGAGTAATTATGTTCTGCTGAATTAGATTCCATTAAACAAGGCAGCCTTGACTACACGATTAATTTTAAATTCTGCTGGCTATTCCGTTCCATTTGCCATAGCAATAAAGAGGGGGTTGTGGTGGAAAAGGAAACACAGAGGGAGAGAGGCTAGGCTCAGAGACCTCCACAGCAGGATCAATGGGTGCTGGAGGACCCCAAGACCTCAAGTGCCAAAGTCACCTGGGGAAACCTTTGTCGGCTACTTGAAGGCGTTGCTGAAGTTGGAGCTGATCCTGATGGATGGTATGACCCTCTTCTTGTTCTCTCTGGAAGTGGAGGAGCACAACCCATCACTGCTGTTTGCTCAGGCAAATCATTCTGCCATCACTTGAAGCCTCTAAATCACATCTGGGTGTCTCCATCCACAGTTCCCACCTGAGGTTGGAAGAGAGGAAGGTCTCACAGAGGGACCCAGTGAGAGCACAGAGGTCCTCGGCTGGAAATCATTAAATTCTGTGATTCCCATCAGCCAAGGCAGAGATCTCAAAGCCATTCACACTCCCAGCCAGCCCCAGTCCAAAATCCTCCATGCCTGGACCACCTGGTGCCACCAGAGCCAGTGGGAGGTGTCATGTCGGCATGGGCAGGCAGCCCCAGGCAGCAGGCAGGAGTGTCCCTTGAACATCAACAAGGGCTGGGTTGCCCAGCACTGCCCTGTACCCGTGCACACACCTTGGAAGGGCATGGCCAGGTTTCACCCAGTTGCAGCTCACCCATCGCCTCTTCCATACAAATATTTACACTTTTCAGACTGGCGTCAGCAGCAGAGCATTAAGGGAGCTTGCTCACCAGCCCACAGATCGGACAGAGGGCTGAGGGCATTTCTGGGAGGGGAACCAGGAGCTCCATCCTGCTGCCAGGAATGCAGGAAGAAACGCTGGGGCTGGTTGATTTTGGGTGAACATCCCCAATCTCTTAACTACCACCCGTGTGAGATGCCTGTGCTGGCTTCCTTGTGCTTGGCTGGGGTCAATGTTGCACCGTATCCATCAATATGCCTCCGTGCACCTAAAAAGAGGCAGGAAAAAGCAGCAGGGGTTTGCTGCTGGCAACAAGCTGAGCTCCCCCCAGCCCCAGGGAGCCCCTTGGAGGGTTCCCCCAAAGATGCAGCTCACTCCCGAGCAGGGCTTTAAACCCCAGGCAAGGTCTGCTCATCCACCGGCATCCCGCACCCACCGCGCACCTCCAGACCCAGCCTACGGCCATCAGCATTCCCGGGAAAACCACTATTGAAAAAAATCAGGAGGCTTAAATTACATATTAATTTGATTTTCCAGAAGGTTACTGGGAAACGTTTTCAATCAAGAAGTAAATTCGGATTGTAATAAAATATTACATAAATATTTACATCAGCCCTGGCTTTACTTTAAAAGGAGGGAGGTTTTTTTCCCCTCTTGCACACGCTGCCAAAGTAGTTAGCTGGCAAGACCAGGGAAAGAAAAACAAGGTCCCAGAGTCACTTTTTCCCCCGAGCAGATCCATCAGCGAGCGATTGGGAGGTTTATTTTTCCCGTGTCTCCCCCAAATACCATCATTTCCCTTCCTAAAAGGTTCCATGTGTGTCGCGAGCCCGCGGTCGCCCAGGTAAGGCAGAGACATCAG
>VZTM01002771.1:107442-127264 GCA_013400555.1 Jacana jacana | reverse complement strand
ACCTCTTCAAAGCCTGCAGCACATTAAAAGGAATTTATTAGATGTGTTGTGTGGGCAGGATGCCAGCTAAATTTAATATGGATCTATATACAAAGAAACTGTCTAGTTACACAGAATGAATATTTAATCATGCATGGATCAAGCAATTTCACAGAAGTAATTAAAAGCAGGCTTTGTTTATTGCTAAAAATTATAGCTACCCTATTGACCCGGAGCTGGAGTTCTTCTGCCATATTGAACATGTTACCTGCTGATATTATGTTATTAAATGGGGATTAAGACTACTTTTTTCCCCCTTTGCAGATAAGAGCTCTTAAGCTATCTTGTCTGTTTGTGCACAGGGAAGGGAAGGGAAAAAGAAAGAGGAAAAAAATAATAACAAAAAGGCCCAGAGTGGAAAAAACAAGTCTGCATGAAGGAGAAGGGTTAGGGAAAGCCTCGTACCTAGAAGGGGAAGGCAGAAAATGAAGAATCAGTTAAATCCTCCATGGATTATTTTGCTTGGGGGGAGCAGAGCATCCCAAGGGATCAGCTTGATGCTGCTGGGGGGATGCTCGGGGGTCACACAGGCACCAAGTCCAGGGCAGAGCCAGGCAGAAGGATGCTCAACCTGGGCATCCATCAGGGAAAAACGGTGGAAAGAAATAATCACAGTGGAATTTGGGTCTGGTGTCCCAGCCCCTCCCTCCCCTGTGCCATGGGGAATTGGGGGCTGTGGCTGCTGTTTCTTAGGGCTTATTGGATGTTAAATCCCTCTTCCACGTGCCGACGGCTCTGCACATCCCGCTTACCCCATGGATCCACCCCAAAGCCAACCCACAACCAGGGATTGACTGCATGGCCTTCAACACTCCCATATCATCAGATACTCATGCTCCCAGACTCAAATGTCTTGATTCAAAACCCGGGTTGCCCTGACACAGCAAGAAGAGCCAAAAAAATATCCTCCTCCAGCTTTGCCAAGCACCCACGGTCTCAGGGTAGGACCTGGGCTGGGTCCTTGCAGAAGAAAAGGCCACTGCTGATGGTGGGGTTCACATCTCCCCATAGCACATCCCTCAGGCCACGAGGAGCTGGAGGAAAGAGCTATGGGCTAATCTTGGAGATGAGCAAGTATTGCTTACCTGGAAGAAACCCTGCTGGGGGATCACAGAATCAGGCTGGAAAGGGGCAGAGCCAGCCTCTGTGGTGCCTGGGATCCCTGGGAGGTGTTGGGGTGTGAAGGAGGTCAGAAGAATAAATCCGAAATTCAGCATGAGCCGCCTGTTCCCAGGCACCTCCTCCTCCCCGAGCACAGGGCAGCATCACCAGCCCAGGGCAGCAGCATCACCAGCCCAACACAGCAAAACCCTCGTTACTTAATGAGCCGCTTATTAAAGAGCGCTGGATGCCTGGCAATTTGCTGATGCACAGGATCCACGAGGTCTCAAAATCCTTGCTGGTCTGGGCAGCACCCCCCCACCTTACCTCCCCCAGCCCCTCTGTCTCGCAGGAGGACGATGGGGTGTGAGGACCAGGACATCCCCCAGCCCATGGAAGAGGTCTGGGGACATGGTTCCTGCACTGTGGCGTTAGGGTAACACAGGTCTGGGAGCAGGAAGGTGACCCAAAGGAAGAAATAACTTCAACATTTGCGTTTTAAGGGCCCCAACATTTTTGCAAAACCAACAGCTACGATCAAAATGCCTCCATTAAAGCAAAGCAGCTTTAACAGGGTTCCAGAACATGAAGGGAGCTACAGGAGAGCTGGGGAGGGACTCTGTGTCAGGGAGTGCAGTGACAGGACAGGGGGTAATGGTTTTCAATTAAAAGAGGGAAAATTTGGATTAGATACCAGCAAGAAATTCTTTGTTGTGAGGGTGGTGAATCACTGGAACAGGTTGTCCAGGGAAGCTGTGGCTGCCCCATCCACGGAGGGGTTCAAGGCCAGGGTTGACGGGGTTGGAGCCACCTGGTGTGGTGGGAGGTGTCCCTGCCCAGGGCAGCGGGGTTGGAACTTGATGATCTTTAAGGTCCCTTCCAACTCTAACCATTCTGTGATTCCATGATTCTAACCATTTGCTGGTCAAACTTGCAGTGTTTAGTCCTCGTATCCCTGAGGACCGGCCTCTACCAACTCTAACCATTCTGGAATCTGGCAGTTTTGTCAGAATCTGGGTAATTTATGGAAATGGTACAGACCAAACCTCCAAGCTGGAAAGTATAAAACACGCCCTGGAAATGTTCAAGGCCAGGTTGGACAGGGTTTGAAGCAACCTGCTCTGGTGGGAGGCGTCCCTGCCCAGGGCAGGGGGTTGGAACTCGATGATCTATGAGGTCCCTTCCGACCATTCTAGGATTTCTGTTATAAAACCAGCCCCTGGAAGATGAACTTCACGTAGGAGCGTAAGAAAAAACGGGAGCCCAGGGTGCAAAGGGCTGGGAAAACAAACCCACGAGGCCGGGGGAAGACAAGCAGCGAGGAAACACGCCGGAGTGGAGAGGTCTGAGCAGGCGATGGGCTGTGGGAGCCCGGGGTGCCAGACAGGAGGAGTTTCCAGGCTTCGTGCCGCCCGACGCTCCTCTCCCCAGGCTCGGCACAGCCATTCCCCCTCCCACGAGCCGCTTGTAAGCTATTAGCAGATGAGGATATTACTATTTTACCCTTACTTTGCATAACTATAAATGACAGAGCAAATTGCCACTCGGTGAGAAAACAAGCCTGATGTATTTAAGCTGACAGCGTCTCTTCACATTACCATTATTTATAGCGCCTTAGCACCGGGGCGGCTTCGCCAGGCGCTACCCGGGGCCTGCAGCTCCCGACCCACAGAGGGGCTCCTTTAGAACAATCGAGGGCCACCGATTCCCAGAGCTCACCAGAGCTCACCAAGCAAAACAAAAGCCAGGGGTGATGACATTTATAAGCACTAAGATCTTAAAGACAGGGAAAAAAAAAAACAACAAAAATCCTAGCGTGGGTGAAGGCTTTGAATCGAATGTTAATAAAAAAGCTGGAATTCCAACCAAGGGCTGTTGGGCTGGAATATTAAGAAAATTCACACCTTTTACTAGCTCCACTTGTGCCCTGGGATGCTTAAAGACACTTCTAATTGGACATATGCATACAGACAGATACATACATGTGTGGCCTTGAACCCCTCCAGGGATGGGGCAGCCACAGCTTCTCTGGGCAACCTGGGCCAAGCTCTCACCACCCTCACACCCAAGAAGTTCTTCCCCACAGCTCAGCTCCATCTCCCCTCTTTCAGGGTCAAACCCTTCCCCCTTATCCTATGCCTCCCCTCCCTCACCCAGAGTCCCTCCCCAGCTTTCCTGGAGCCCCTTGAAGGACTGGAAGGGGCTCCAAGGTCTCCCTGGAGCCTCCTCTTCCTCAGGCTGAACCTCCCAACTCTCTCAGCCTGTCCTCCCAGCAGAGGGGCTCCAGCCCTCCCAGCATCTCCGTGGCCTCCTCTGGCCCCATCCAACAGCTCCATGTCCTTCTGATATTGGTGGCCCCAGAGCTGGAGGCAGCACTGGGAGGGGATCACCCCAGAGCAGAGCAGAGGGGCAGAATTCCTCCCCTAGAGGAGCACATTGTTGTCTCTTGTTGAGCTTCTCACCCACCAAAACTCCCAAGTCCTTCTCCTCAGGGCTGCTCTCCATCCATTCTCTGCCCAGGCTCTATTTGTGCCTGGGATTGCTGTGACCCAGATGCAGAACCTTGCCCTTGGCCTGGCTGAACTTCATGAATCCTATTGATCGAACACCACTAATAGCATCCCCTGAGCCCTGCCACGCTGGCTCCCAGCCCAGCCTTCCCTGCAGGAGCACTAAGGCAGTACCATGGGCCTGACACCCCAACACCTTCCCCCTCCCCACCATTCATGGCTCTCAGGTGCAGGAGGTGACACTTGCAGGGTGCTGGGGGACCTCCTCGGGGTGTTGCCATGCTCAGACCCACACTAGCCAAATGCCACCGCTCATCCCCGGTGGGTGGGAGACGGCAGAGTTCGTTAGCGTGGCCCTGATGAGGCAACTCCAAGCTGGCAGGAGGAGAAGCTGGTGGTGGTTCCTTCTCCCTGGAGCAGTTGGGACTGTCCCACACGAGGATGCTTCCAGGGTGAGAGTTAGCTGACCCACAGGTAGTTATCTTGTCTATCCCGCCTGTTAACATGCACTAATCTGCCCCGNAAAGTGTTATCTCCAGCGTTGCACAGCTGATTGCATCATCTGCATATGAAATGAAATGTAATTAATATTTGTCAGGCACAGACTGTTGCTGAACTCCCCTCACCCCCACCCTCCCTTCTTCATTAATCTCCTAGTAACAGCTAGAAAGTTGCATGTGGTAATAAAACACCAAGAACCCTCTCCAGTGATCTGAATTGGAGATAAATCTATTCTCTTGTCAGCAAGCCTAGAAGGCAGAAACTGTAACTTCCCCCGGAGTCAGCGACCTAGCTTGCAACAATTTGCTTAATTAGGAGAAAACAATATTTTTCACTAAATTGGGTGGCTAATGTATATCATTATAATCTGCCAAGGAAGTGGATTTGCCCTCGTCTGCCGTGCCAAGAAGACAGCTGAACGTTATATTTACCTAGAAAGTATCCCTCAGCCCGACGTTAAAGAGGCTGAGAGACAAATTACACCTTCATGCTAACGCTGGATGATCCTCTCATTGCCTGTCTGGAGGCCTCTCAGGTCTTACTTCTCTAAGACATAAAACAATGATTTGTCCCACATATGTTTTTCATCAATCCCATAAAAACTTCCAGTTGATGTTAACGGAGGAAGAGTTTATCTCCAATGGGTCCCAGACAGGCTTGTACCCAGGATATGCCAAGTACCCATTAGACAATAAGACATACCAGGGCATGTGGTGGAGCAAAATAAAGATACCCTGAGTCGAAAGAGAGTGATTATGCCGCTGATTAGAGCAGCTTCTTTCAAGCAGCTTTGCCCTGGGAAGGGGTTTGGGGAGGGGGTCGGTCCTGTGTGGGTACAGATCAGTTCCCCAAATCCCAGTTCTACACCAAAGCTCTTATTTACAGAAACGTCTCCCACAAAGAAAACTCCAGCCCAGCTGGAGCTCCTCTGGCAGCAGGGAAACTGCATCCCAAATCCTCAAACGTCCATAAAGTCATGGAATCAGGGAATTGTCAGGGTTGGAAGGGACCTTTAGAGCTCACCCAGTCCCACTCCCCACTAAAGCAGGGTTGCCCAGAGCACATCACCCCTAACCTCTATCGGTGCCCAGAATTCTTCCTCCCCAGGTGCAGGACCCTCCACTTGCTCTTGTTGAACCTCAAGGTTCTTCTCTGCCCAGCTCTCCAGCCTGGCCTGGTCACGCTGGGTAGTGGCACAGCCCTCTGGAGTGTCAGCCGGCCCTCCCAGTTTGGTACCATCAGCGAACTTGCTGAGGATACACTCTGTCCCCTCATCCAGGTCATTGATGAGTACATTGAACAGGATTGGGCTGAATATTGTCCCCTGGGGGACATAGCTGGTTACATGGTGAGCACTGTGTGTGTGTACCCCACGGGCACATACTTAAACCACACAAAACCCCGAGCACACAAGCAATGCAGGGCTGGGACTGGACTGTTTTAAAGCCCAAGCTTTGAAATATTGACCAAAGTGACCCACGCAGCTTTTTGCACAGACCACCTGGCTGTGCTGGACCCACGAGGGACCATCCTGCCCCACCAGGAGCTGCTCTCCTCATCCAGGCTGGGCAGAAGGCTCCAGGGCTGGAGAAGGGGGGTTTTCCCAGCACTAAATCCTGAGTTTCTACTTGGGTTTGTCTTAAGGTGAAGTTTAGTGGATCTCATTAATTCTCCCTCACCATCTCGAATCCGAGCACTGATGACTTCTCCCCGGTGTGGTGACTCTGCACTAATTACCAACCTTCCCCAGATGGATGCAAAAGCCTTTTTTTTTCCCCTAGACTGCGATTTTTCCACCTCCTCTGCCTTTGCTTCGCCACCACAACCCCCTTCCCCTGACACCTCCCCGAGCACAGGCTGGTGCACCTTCTCTCAAAGCCAAAATTAAAAAAAAACACAACAAACCAAACAAAAAAAAAACCAAAACCAAATTAAAACCAGGCCCACACCTGAAAAAAATGTAAAGACCTTGGGGGAACTTGGCAGGGGATGGAGCTGCCCGGGGTCTGGCAGCTTCACATAGCCCAGACCTCACAGCTTACTGCATCTTGCCCCCGTCTGGAGCCACAGGCTGGGGTTTGGTCTGTTGGGGTTTTTTTTCGGTTGTTTTTTTGTTTTAAAGCTGGACCCAGATCTGAAGTTTCAGCTCAGGCCCTGGCTCTCACGTAGTCTGATTCCACTACGTCCTCTCCTTCGCTTCTTATAATTTTTATTAGCCCAGCAGAAGCAGTTGGGGCTTAGAAAGCCCTGCCATGTTCACCACGGCACAGACCTCAGAGGAGACCACACTTTCCCAAAGTTTTCTTTTGACTCCAGCTCACAAAACAGAACCCGGCCTTTTCCACCTCATTTGCTAACTTCTCACTAAACCAGTGAAAACCCCGTTTACCCTCCTGTTTATACCAATTCTATTCCTTTGTTTTTGGTTTTTTTTTTTTCTTTTGGCCACCTCCCCACCTTTACAGCCTCTACCAGTCTGGCTTCACACACCTTGATCTGGGGAAACTGGGGTTTAACCAGCATTTTGCCAGACTCTGGCTATTTCCAACCACCGCCCCCCCTCCCCGATGCGTTACTCACGGAGCTCATTTTTGGGCAGCCTGTGGGAGCAGGGCTGTGTATCCGTTGAAGAAAATTCCCTTGCTGGATATTCCGAAGACAAATCTGCAGCTTTTACACCCAGGCTTGTTTTGTAAACCCATACGAGGAGCGGCACAGCCCAGGCAGAGCCAGCCCGTCACCAGTGGTGGCCACCAGCTGTGGTCACGCCGTCACCCCTGGGATGGAGCAAATGCAGGTCCCTTCCCTGAAACACAGCACACAAGCTGGTGTCAAATNCTTCCCAGCATCTCCATGGCCTCCTCTGGCCCCATCCAACAACTCCATGTCCTTCTGATGTTGGTGGCCCCAGAGCTGGACACAGAAGCTCACACACCTCCCCAGGCAGATGCGTGGGGGAGCTCACCAAAAGCTCTAAGCAAGGACAGCCCTCTCCAAGCCTTTCCCCACGCTCCCATGGTTAAAAAACCCACCCCACACCATCCTGCTTCCTCAAAGCCCGGCTGCTGTTGCACTGAATCACCTAAAAATAGCACGGAGGCTCACCAGAGACAGAAATTCAAGACTTTCCATCCCAGACTGGGGAGCCCATCTCTCCCATCCCATCCAAATGGCTCAGGAAAGCTACAACTCAGAGTCTCTCTTGAAAAATGAGCACCACACGGGCGATGTATTTTTACAGGACTCTGCATTGAAGATGGATCAGCCTCAGGTGGTCTCCCTGATCCACCTGCCCCATGGCCCATCTCCCAGCACATCCCAGAAGAGGCACCTGCCCAGCTCCATCAAAATTGCCAAAATAGGATGAAGTGGGAAGAAAATAGGCAAGTTCAGGAGAGTTAGTGAGGAGACAAACCAAAGGGAGACCTGGGGAGGGTTCGTGCTTGGGGATCAGTGGTATAAACAGGGAGGAAATTGCGAAGGAATTCCTTGGAATAGGGTGTGCTGCTAATGGGTTCCCTCTGCGCCGCCGGAGCCCAGCCTCTCCCCATCTGGATCCAATGCCAGCGCAGTCCCAGCACCGGGATGTGTCAGAGACAGGCAAACTGCACTGAGCCGCTTTGTGGGAGGGGGAGAAGCAAGCAGCCCCAGCACTAACCCCATGGGAAATGAATTAAACTGCTGCAAACCTCCGAGTTCCACCTGCAGAGCCGGCGGGGCAGCGCGGGACAGGGGCAGAGGGGCCTTCCAGCCACCCTCATCCTCCTGGAGCCCATCCTCAACACCCACCCACTGCCCCACAGGAGCTGTTGGGGTGCGGGCACCCCATGGGGATGTCTGCAGCGGGATGGGAGCTGTGGGGATGACCAGGGGAGCTGGGGGTCACCCCGACACTGCCACAGGTGGTACCCCAGGGCTGGCAGGGACCCTCACGCTGCTGTGGTGACACTGCCGGCCCCGGCAAAGCCGTGTCTCTGCCAGAGGCAGGGCCTTGGCGTTTGCACAAGAGCAGCGTTTCCAGCAGGGAAATGGCCATTTTCCAGCACGCCATTATTGCTGTTTTATAACCTTGCGCCGCAGCCAGAGAATGGATCCGTGGAGTCTCTTTGGCACCAGGGAGGTTAACATTTTCCTCTTGGCACTTGTGCATCGATAGCTGTTAAGTGCAGGCTGCTCCTAGGCCAGAGATATGCCTTTCAATAATCTCCTCCTTTACCATTTCAAAGCCTCGACAATAAGTATTACTTCCTGGCAACCCCTGTTAGCGGCAGGGTACGTGCTCCGCCTGGGAGACAATACTCTCCGAGCAGGAGAAGGCTCTTTGCTGGAGCCTTGTTGTCGTCCCTGCTTTTGTGGGAAAGCAGGAATTCATCTGCTATTATATTTTCATCTCTCTGTCATCTGTTGGTATTGGAAAGCGTGCTCCCTGGGCTTGCTGGACACCACATGAGCTAGTTAATGTTAATAAAAGATTAAATTAACTACAGGATCAGCGAGGCTTTCAAGAAACATATAACATTAGATTAATCCCAGACATACAGATTATTACACATATTACTGGATTTAAAAATCAAATTGAAAGTGGAGAAGGAAAAGGAGACTGTGTAATATCTGAACTATCCGAGTGTGCCCATTACCCGGAGAGGAAATAAATCCCCCCCAAAGTCCTCGCTGCTGGAAGAGCGGGGGCTGGAGCGCTGCGCTCACAGCCAGCACTGCACAGGGAGAACCCTTTCTCTGCCATTAGGCATCGATCCAGCCCTTAATGAGGTCAACGGGAGGCTTTCCATGGCCTTCAGCAGCCTTTGGAGCAGCTCCTTCCCAGCAAATCCAAGGCTAAGACAAGCACAGCTTCGTCAGCGGGGGCAATTAAGCCCACGCCAGGAGCAGAGGTTTTTGGGCCACCACCAGGCCACCACCAGGCCACCTCCCTGCAGATGGCCAAGCCGGGGTGGAGAAGCATCCTTCCTCCCTTTGCCCTGAGGCTGGCAGCCACCGTTGGGGAGCGCATCATGGAGAGCATCACGGAGAACACTAGGAGAGCATTGTGGAGAGAATCATGGAGAGCATCATGGGGAACATCGAGGAGGGCATCCCAGCAGCTCTGTGGGAGGACAGGGCAAGCTGGAGGAGCTGGCACAGGGCTCTAGTTCCGAGCTCAGTCCCATGTGAGGAGCCAAATCTTGATACAGAAAAAATTCTAGGGCAAACCCAGCAGGACAGAGCCCTGGGTTAGATACAGCTCCCCGCTGTGTTAGAGCCGCAGAATTGCAGGGTTGTTCATCGCGTTTCATGGCTTGGAGCCCTGGATGGTTTTCCCATTTGCTGTGGGACTGTTTTTTTCCTAATAAGTCTGATTTCTTCCTCGGGGCTCACCAGGGGCTCAGACAGCGAAGCACTTGGCTCCCAGCGCTTGGCCTGACCCATGGGTGGCCACCTCCAGCTCTCCCTGCAGGTTGGTTTCCCAGGGGAGAATGCCCCATCAAAGGGTCAGAGAAAACATTCCCCGAATATTCCAGCCTGCCCAGAGAGGTGGTGGAGTCTCTGTCTCTGTAGGCATTTACAACCTGCCTGGACAAGTTCCTGTGGGACCTGCTCTAGTAGGACCTGCTCTGGCAGGGGGTTGGACTGGATGATGCCCTGAGGTCCCTTCTGACCCCAATAGCATTCTGTGATTCCATGATCCACACTTACCCACATTTCTGGATTCCTGCCTTCCCTTCCTTGTGGACAATCGAAGTCAGTGATGCTCTTGGCTACTGTCTAAGTGGAGTGGGTTTTTTATGGCTCCCTATTTGGATTACATCTGGAGCATCTGAATATTATTAATACACCCAGAATTTCCCCCGCTCGTTGTTTCAAACACAGAGAAGGGAGGAAAGAGCTTTGGGGGGTGGGAAAGATGCCAGATGGAGCCAGGAGGACCAAAGCATGGAAGGGGCAGGGGCGGGAGGAGAGCCTTGTGCTGCTGGGCACATCTTGCACCCGTTTTATCCCACCCGGGGTGAGCCGTGGTCCCCCCGCGGCGCTGGATCATCGCGGCAATTTCATCTCCGCCGATGAAAAAAATTACCGCCGCGAGCTGCAAATGAGCTGAAACTTGGTGGCGGGCCAGAAGGTGGCTTTCCAGCCTCTGCCTGCCAGGGATTTTACTGGCCCGATTTATAAACAAGCATCTAAACTCCTGTGCCACACTGACATCTTATGGAAGAAGCCTTGCTCACAACGGCAGAGCCGCCGGGGCCGGGGAGGCGCTTAAAGGACGGGTTTTCAGTGCAAAGTTTCGACAGGAAAGGCCCTAATTTTGTCACCCACCTTGTTTCTGTTTGGAAAAGAATCAGTTCAATCCCCCCCCCGCAGTTAAAGCAATACAAGCCAGAGTGTTGAGCCCCCTCCCTGCTTGGCACAACCCGGAGAAGGTCTTGTAGCTGCCAATCCCACACTTAACCTCCAGCCTGGAGGTTTTTTATATGTTTCCGGTGATTTTATAATAAAAAAAAAAAAATAATTAAAAAAAAAAAGAGGTCTTTTGGTGCACTGACCTCCACAGCAAGATACAAAATTAATTTGCCTGAAATTAATGAAGGAAGCCAGAGGGAATCCGGAGTTACCAGGCTCCAGATAACGACGTGCACGTGGACCCTCAGCAGGACACTAACACCCTTGGCGAACGGCCACCCCGTCCTCCCCTCTGAAGGGAAAAAGCAGAGCCTGTGTGAGCAGCGTCACCAGCACTCCCAGTTTGCCCATCACATTTTACAGCCAGGAGATTATTCTTGCAGAAATAGTCTCGCTGCACGTTATTGGGAACCTTATCTAAACCTCCAGGATTGCTTTCAGCATCACTGCCCGTGGGTAAACAGAAATCATCCACAATATTTAGCGAAATTGCTTAAAATAAACATCCTGGAGAGCAGCCATCCGGTCACAGATAAACCGGGGATGCATCGCCCTCCGGGGAGCCCTGCCGTGGCCACTCAGCCAGACCTCCCTATTGCCAGACCCCAGAGCCCACAAGCTTTAAATGCCTTTAACCTCAAAGCCCCCGTCCCAGAAGCCAGGCACGGGGAGTGGGGGGTGTGTGAGAGTTTGGGGGACACACGTGGCAGTGGGGATGAGCCCTGAGAGCTGGGACAAGCCTCCCAGCGGGCAGCAAACCCTGGAGGGTAGTGGCAGAGATGGAGGTGCCTTGTTGGCAGGGGAGGGGGGTGGTGGTGGTGGTGATGGAGATGAGAATGAGGAAGAGGAGAGTGGAGATGGGGGCTTCTGCCATCATTTAACCCTTCCTTCCAAGCGCTGAGGTTTCAGACATCATTTTTTTCAGCATGGGAAAAACAGCCAGTTCTGCCTTCCCTCTGAATTCTCCAGCTATACTGGTGGGACACCAGTGCCCCCACATGCTGCCACCCCAGAGCCAGCCTGGCCTCTGCACCCAACCCAAATCCACAGGATTTGGGTCCTCTGGTCTCTCTTGGCACCTCCAGGCTCCTGGGAGTC
The DNA here is from genome assembly GCA_013400555.1 of Jacana jacana. Taxonomy (NCBI): domain Eukaryota; kingdom Metazoa; phylum Chordata; class Aves; order Charadriiformes; family Jacanidae; genus Jacana; species Jacana jacana. Next base: position 115,616 of record VZTM01002771.1, on the reverse strand, counting down.
CCCCCTTGATGAACCCTGGCCACAAAAGCTGCTCTAAAACCCTTGGCCAGCTCCAACTCCACCTTTTCCTTCTCTTTTTTTTTTTCTTTTTCCTTTTTTTTGCAAATCACTTCTGGAAATTAATCCCCCTGTCCTTCCCCTCCCTCCCCCCATTACCTGCTGTGGCCACGAACAACGCCATCACAAGTGTCCTTTAGATAAGGTTGCTGCCACTTAATTAGCTAATATTTGCACAGCGGCGGGCAGGCGGAGGCAGCTCCCTCGGCTCTAAGCATCGCTGGCGGGTGGGAGATGATCCATCCATATCGCCCGGGAGAGGACGCAGACTGGCGGGCTCTCCCGGCAGAAAGTCACCTACAGAAAGGACATTTATCCCCTCCCGAGGCTTTATTATTTATTGCCACCTTTATTATTTATTATTTCAAAGAACAAAGGGGGCAAGGGCAGATTAACCACAGGCTTACTGAGCCGCTCCTGCGTTTCCAGAGACATCTCTGGGCTCTGCCCTAGAGAAAAAGAAGATGTTGAGGAGGAGGATGCAGCACAAAGGCAGGAGAACGCAGAGGGGGTTCATCACCCGTCAGCCCACCAGCCCTGGCACTGGGATACCACATCCCAGTGCTCTGTAGATGTGGGATCTCCCTGGACAAGGAGACACCACATCCCAGTGCTCTGTAGATGTGGGATCTCCCTGGACAAGGAGACACCACATCCCAGTGCTCTGTAGATGTGGGATCTCCCTGGACAAGGAGACACCACATCCCGATGTTCTGTGGAGGTGGGATCTCCCTGGACAAGGAGACACCACATCCCGATGCTCTGTAGATGTGGGATCTCCCTGGACAAGGAGACACCACATCCTGATGCTATGTGGATGGGGAATCTCCCCTGGATGAGGAGACACCACATCCTGATGCTATGTGGATGGGGAATCTCCCCTGGATGAGGAGACACCACATCCCGATGCTCTGTGGGTATGGGATCTCTCCTCCTCACTGGCCCATCACTGCTGCGGCACCTGGAGGCTCTCAGCATCCAGGGACTTAGTCCCCAAGGTGTTTCTTGCCTCTCCTTTCACTATTGCCACAGTAATTTTGGAGGCCCAAACTTGAGGAGTCCGTAGACACTTTGGAGAAGAGCTGTTTATGGTGAGACAGTAATTACAGATACAGTAGCATGACCCAAATTGCAGGGACGGTAACAGAAAATGAGTCCATTGTGCAGAAACCCCGAGAAGCAGCAGTCACAGGACTGGAGTACAAATCAGGATGCTGAGAAATCTGGGCTTTGCCCCTTGCTTTGGCCCAAAGGGGAATATTTGGGATGAACTCACCGACTCTCAGTTTCCCACGTCCATAAAGCTTTCTGGAGGGAGTCCTGTTCCCCAGGGAGCAAAGGCTGCTCCCACCTCCCCTGGGGCTCACACGGGCCACGGCTTCAGAGCTTGGGTCACCTTCCCTGCAGGAAGCATAATTACACAATCTTATTTTCTAATAAGAAGAGTTTTAAAGAGTTTGCTGGTGGCTGTCGGGGGTGGAAAGAGCCGTGCCCGGCTCCACGCTGTGGGTTTCTGCTGGGTTTCCCCCTCAGTTCAGGGGGCTCTTGTTCTCACCAGGAATTCCAGGGCTAAGCAAATGGGTCTGGTTTCAGTTTTAGGTAGCAGAGAGCTGGCATGGGGCTGCCTCCAGCAGATGTGAGTGTCGGGCTAGTGGAGCCTCACTGGAATTTATGCCCTGGCTTGGGAACCCACAGCCCTCCCGGGAGCTTGTCAAACCCATGTCGGGACTCAGAGAGTTAGATCTTGCCACTGGAGTCCTGCTGGGATCTCTGCTAACTCATTTCCCCCTGCCTCCCCTGCCCACCAGCAAATCCACCTTCTGGGCTGAACTGGGGTGGTTTCAGGCCAATTCCTGACCATTGCTGGGGAGTTTCCAGTGTGAAACACACATGGACTTTTCTTTGCTTCTTTTGGGGCATCCTTCAAACGCTGTCAGCCCTTCACATGCCACTTTGCACTGGTTGTTGCCAAGGAGAAGGGCTCTGCGTGTCCAGCTCACTGGCTGGAAAGGGATGGAGCTCCAAAGTAATGAAGGGATGAGCTGCAGCATGGCTGGTGGGGCATCTGCTTGGTGCAGGATGTTGAGTTTTGGGGAGCAATGCCTTGTTCCTGGGGCTGTCACACAGATGATGAGCCACTGCTGTAACACCCAGAGCCCTGCAGCCTCTCCAACAGTGACACAACTCTCCTTTCCTGAGTCAATGAGGTGGTAAATCCATGTTCATCCCCACCTGGCAAACCTCCTCAGGCCTTGGCTCCATCCCTGGCAACATAGGATGTGATGTGGACACTCATCCCACTCATCACACATGCTGGGAGGACTGGAGCCCCTCTGCTGGGAGGACAGGCTGAGAGAGCTGGGGGGTTCAGTCTGGAAAAAAGAAGGCTCCGGGGAGACCTTTGAGCCCCATCCAGTCCCTCAAGGGGCTCCAGAAGAGATGGGGAGGGACTCATGGTCAGAGAAGGGAGATCAGGATGAGGGGGAAGGGTTTGACATGGAAAGAGGGAATATGGAGCTGAGCTGTGGGGAAGAACTTCTCTGGTGTAAGGGAGGTGAGAGCCTGGCCCAGGTTGTCCAGAGAAGCTATGGCTGCCCCATCCCTGGAGGGGTTCAAGGCCAGCTTGGAGGGGACTTGGAGCCACCTGCTCTGGTGGGAGGTGTCCCTGCCCAGGGGATGGCAGGGGGTGGCACTGGAGTGGCTTTAAGGTGCCTTCCAACTCAAACCATTCTGCGATTCTATGATTCATCCCAAAAGGTGGGAGAAAATAAAAGACATTGAGTTTTCCACCCCATGATGTGAGGATACATCCCAGCCTCTTCCAGTAATAATCACTTTATGGTGACACTTTGCCTTGTCCAGGGGTCTTGGCAGCTCCAGAGGGGCTCAGCGCTGACACATCTGGAGCCGTTTAGAGCCCCAGGAGGGGACTCCAAGAATAACAAGGGTAATTTATGGCGACACAGAGACGGGCTCTGGCAAATCCACCTTTACAGCCACTCACAGCAGGGAGAAAGCAAGGAGGGTCCCAGTCCCACAGCGCCGCAGGAGAAACATCAACACCCCCCTTAAACAGCAGCATCTTCACACCTCCACTGCCATCAGGGAGCTGGGGGACATGTGCCCTGATTTCCGAGCATCTCTCCATCATCCCTCCCTCTCCAAAGCGCCCGCTGCCCCTAGGGATGGAGCAGGGGACACAGACGCTGGGCCGGTGGCTCAGGAGGCAGCAGGACAAGCAGCCCTTTCTCCCTCTTCACTTTTTGTAGAGTTTTGGGTCAGTTGTGGGGTTTTTTTGGCTTGTGCAAAGTGCTGGATTAACGGTGCCAAGCTCGGCACACACACCCTGCCCCGGGCCAGCAAGCACAGGGTGACAAAGTGCTTTGCAGCCACCACCATGAAGCCGTGCCGAGCCCAGAAGGAATGCAGGGGACAAATCCTGCCTCCTTCCAGCCACCACACCTGGCTGTGGGTGGTTAGCAGAAACCATCAGCCTTATTTCATGCGTTTTAAGCCAGTCTCTGGTGACTAGAGGTCACAGCCCCTCGCTAATGGGAGGCTTTGCCTGCCTTACTGATGCCCCCAAGCAATTAGTCCCTCACAATGCTTATTATTTCTATATGAGATGGAAAATTGAAAAGTTTTCTGACTTTTGGCAGAATTTAGTCCCTGTAAAGTAAACAAATGTGATGGTATTTACCAAATGCCATGTCCCCAGCAGGACTGTGGCAGCTCCTTGAAGGAAAGCCAGCTTCACTCCGTCACAGCCTGTCTCTCTTCCCAGAAAACCCTGGGAGAGAGGTTTTTAGCCCAAACCCCACAACTGTGAGCCACCCTGGCCTAGTCAGCTGTGCAGCCTGCACATTCTCTGCCAGAGATGGGGCAAGAGCAGCCCAGGAGAGTTATAACCCAGCCAGCAACGCAGACCCCAAATAATGATTAGTTGTCTCCTTAAAATCACAGAATAGAATGTTTGTGTTGGAAAGGACCTTAAAGATCATCAAGTTCCAGCCCGCTCCTCCTTAGGTAGGCCATGCTTCACCAGCACTTCTGACCACTTCTAGCCTTCATCTAAAACACCACCACGTCTATTTATAAGACCCAGTGACCATAAAAACCCTCATGTGAGCCCTGGAGCGGCTCAGCCAAGTCAAACGCCAAAGGCATTAGCACCTCCCTCGCAGCCAGACCACACAAACCCAAGCTGGCAGCGTCCCCCCAGCCCAGGAGGTGCCAACTGATCCCACGCACCACCCCAAAGACCATGCTGACTGAGGGGTGTGAATCATAGAATCATCTGGGTTGGAAGGGGCCTTTCAGATCATCGAGTCCAACCTTCAACCCACCACTGACCAACCCACCACTGACCCATGGCCCTCAGCACCACGTCTGCCCCAATTTTTAAACCCCTCCAGAGATGATGACTTCATCACTGCCCTGGGCAGCCTCTTCCAGTGCTTAGTAACCCTTTCCATGTAAAAGCTTTTGCTAATCTCCACCTTAACCATCCCCTGGCGCAACTTGAGGCTGTTTCCTCTTGTCCCACGGTCTGTGTCTCGCCCTGGGCTGAAGATGCAGCAGGGTGAAGCCAGGAGCACCCCGAGGAGCCCCATGTCACCCATACAGGACCTTGGCAGGTCCAGGCAGCACTCAGCAGATGCCAAAACAGCCCGAGCCAGAAGGACCCACAGGGATGGGGTCTCCCCAAAGCACAGTGATCCCCACAGTGATTTTTTTTTGCCACGGGAACATACTTATTGGCCTGCAGTTTATGGGAGGCTGCGCTCCCTCAATGTCCTTTAAAAGCACTTGCCTTCTGATTCGGAAGGGAGACTTGAAATAAAAATTAAAAGGCAAACAAAACCAGTGTCTCCACTTAAAAGCCCTTTAAAGGCTTGGAAATGATTAATGTGTTTAAACTATAAACTGTAGCTGTTTTAAGAGAAGATAAATATGAGATCGAGCCTTCTGACTACACAAACAGTGCGAAAGCAAAAGTAAACAGCCGTGACAAGTTTAGTGCTCTCGTGGAGACGGAGTTCTGTGTAGGACACGTGTGCTCCGTGCCACCACTGTAGGATTTAAAGAGGAAGCATCAGGCTGATACCAAAAGGAGCAGCCTGTGATGAAGCTTTTCCTCAGCCAGAGGCACCGCGCAGGGTCTGAGCATCCTGCTCATCCCAGGGCCTGGGGCAGCAGAGCAGCTGAGGGTGGTCTCCAGCCAGAAGGAAGAGGAACAGCAACACCCTGGCTCGTTAGAAGGGTTACTGAGCTGTTGGCAGAGCAAGGCTGGCACCCAGCTCCCGTATCTGCCTGGGGGAGACTGATGATGGACAACGTGCGTGACGCACAGCGTGCAGGATGGACCCGTACACCTTGCTCGAGGCAGAATAGGTTCCTCTCCCAGCTCCCTGGGGAACGTGTTGCAACACCAAGATTAGTGGAACTTATCAAAACATATGACAGCACAGTTTGGAAGGAACCTTAAAAACCATCCAGTGCCACCACCTGCCTTGGGTGGGGACCAGGTTGCTCCAAGCCCCCTCCAGCCTGGCCTTGAACCCCTCCAGGGATGGGGCAGCCACAGCTTCTCAGGGCAACCTGGGCCAGGCTCTCACTACCCTCACTCCAGAGAAGTTCTTCCCCACATCTCAGCTCCATCTCCCCTCTTTCAGTATCAAACCCATCCTATGGCTCCCCTCCCTCATCAAGAACCCTCTCCATCTTTCCTGTAGAGACGTTTTAGGGGCTCTAAGGTCTCCCCCAAAACTTGCTGCTGTTGATTGCCAGCTTCTCTTTCCAATGCCACCCAGGCAAAACACCCTGCTCCAGATTTTGCCAGCACTAGTTTGACTCAGTCAGGGATAAAACCAGGACCGGGGTGACAGAGGCAAGCCATCTCTGTCTGCTGCCTCCTGGTACCATTGCAGGGGCAGTGCCATGAGGCTGGAGGTGACGCAGGTGGCCAGCAGCACATCCCCTCTTTGATGGGAGCAGGATGGCAGAGCTGCAGCACACAGATGCATTGGCACATGGGGCTGCCCTGGCTCCTCATCACCTTTGCAGCCCAACAGCAGCATGACAAGCCAGGCAAGTCCAATGGAGGAGTGATGGACAGGAGGAGAGGTGGCAGGAAGGACAGGCAGAAGCCCCTGACCCGTACCAGGAGCACAACCCCTTGTCCCCAAGAGCAAAACCATTCTCTGTAGCACTGTTTGGTCTGCTTGGTGTTAAACCTGAGACAGAAAAATGCATGTGCCTCCCTCATGGCCCTGGTGTGACCCCACCGCTCTCCCCCCTGGCCTGCCCAGCAAGAAATCTTCCCTCCAGCTTTGGCAGATGGCGAAACCCTCTCTAAGAGGAAGGAGGAAAAGCAGTAATAACAAAGCCATCGCTGCCACAGATGAGTAAAGATCCTTGAACTCCCTCCAGCATGAGGCACAGTGTCCTCCCAGGCAGCTCGCAATGCTCTACCTGACAGCTCAGCTCCGAGCCGGCTCCTCCATCATCCCAGTCCCATTAGCACCAGCTTGTTTCATAATTGAGAGCTGTGCCCTGGAAACCCTGGGATTTACATTCCTGCCTCACTCAGTATTCCAGCGCTGAGATGCTGTTTTGTCCCCGGCGCCACCGTGCTGAGCTGCTCGCCCTCCCAGGAGCAGCAAGGCAATCCTCCCTACCCCTCCCACCACCAGATCAAACTCAATCTTTCTCCTTCAACATCTGAACAACCCCTTACCCTCATTCCCTGACCCCAGGAGAAGTGCTGGAGCTGTTCCATTTAGCACCGTTCCCCACCTTGCCATCCACACCTTCCCAGTGGAGGTCCCCGATGGTGCCAGGATCGCCATGAGCCATGTCCCAGTTCTCTGGTCTTTTCCTTGATGAACCAACTTGGAACCAGATGGTCTTTAAGGCCCCTTCCCACCTGAACCATTGTAGGATTCCAAGTCAAAGCTGCAGGGACAAAGAGAAGGCACAAAACATGAAGACCGTCAGATCTGAGAATGAATAAACTCTTTATGGGCTCCATGGTGAGGAGCAAGCTGCAAAAGATGAAGATGGAGCCCATACTGGAAACCCCATCATGATTCCCTCCATGAAACACATAGCAACATCCCACAAGGAGCCCAGGGGGAACGGTTTTGGGAAGGATGGACATGGGGACATGGACAGGGACGTGGGGACGGGGGTGCCCCTGGCTGTGCAGCAGGAATAGCTGCAGGAGGGTGGTGGGACGGAGGTGGCAGCTCCTTGGTGCATGTGGGGAAGGGAAGTGAAGGGGCGTGGGAAGCGAAGGGACGCATCGGACTTTTCTGCTGGAAGATTGGCCTGGGGTTCAAGGGGCCATTTAGCAGGTAACTGTCACTTCAAACGGCACGGATTATTCAGGCAACAGGAGACAAGCCGGCGTAATGCTGCTCATAATCCTGTGTATGCTCAAACACTTTGACGGCTAGATAAATAGACTATTTAATTAAACCAACAAGTCATAGTTTATTTTCACATCACAATAAGTTAAATGACTTTTTATTCCCATTTTCCGTATCAACAGAGCAGACTTTTTGGTAATAAAAGCTAAACTCTAATTAACAGCTGGTGTGGTTGTACTTGGCAGCGCCGCCAGTAATTCAGCACAAAGCAAACACATTTGCTATAAATGGCTTTTGATTGCAGAGACCAAGGTGATGGATGGCTCGGGAGTGGGTGCCAGCCACCGCCTGGCCATTGTTTCAGCAGGACGAGGTGAGAGTGGGCATCAGCCCGGCCAGCGAGGTGGGAGTAGGGAAAAATAAACCCAACTCACGGGTTTATTAACACCGTTAATAAACCCGTGGGGTTGGGTTGGGGTTGGGGGCAGCACCCATGGGTGATGCTGAAATGCCTCCCGGGGAACAAATTCCACCCCTGCTCCTGCTGGAGTCAGGACCACCAACACCCCCCAGGATGCTCCACATCGGCTTCCTGCAGCTACAAATCACCGTTGGGATGGGGCATAACATCAGCCCAACTCATCATTTCCTATCGTAACCTCCTGTTTATTCAATTCAGTTATTCTTCCTCTGAAATCAGCGCTGCTTTAATAAATGCTTCGCTGTTGGGGGTATGGGGGGGCA
>VZTM01002771.1:61389-99567 GCA_013400555.1 Jacana jacana | reverse complement strand
TTTCCAGCTACACAAACCTGAAAACCCAGGAACAAGCCCCAGAAGAAGGGCACTGCAGGGCTGTTCTCATCAGTGGGCACAACAACAGCCTGATGCATCATCACACTGGAGCAAGACACATCGCTGAAAGAGTGGCAGGAAGAAGAAGGACCTGCAATGAACCCTGTTTAAATGAAGAAAAGCACTAATCAACGTAATTTATCAGGCCTTCAGTGACTTAGGACAAGGGGCAATGGGTGCAAGCTGGAACAGAGGAGGTTCCACTTAAATATGAGGAAAAACTTCTTCATGGTGAGGGTGAGGGAACCCTGGCAGGGGCTGCCCAGGGAGGTGGTGGAGTCTCCTTCTCTGGAGACATTCAAACCCACCTGGAGGCGTTCCTGTGACCTGCTCTGGGTGTTCCTGCTCCAGCAGGGGATGGGACTGGAGGAGCTTTCAAGGTCCCTTCCAGTCCTTGAGATTCTGTGACTCTGTGACTTTCCACATATAACCAAACCCTCCTCAGCAGCAGAGGCTCATGTGTCTCAACGGCATCCCAGCACAAAAACCAAACTGGATCCCAGTCCTCCAGGCAAACATTCCCACTGCTGACAGCGAGAAACACCCCAAAGCACCCTTGGGTTTCGAGCGCCGGCTCTATAAAACACTCTAGCCCAAGAAATTACTCTGTTTTGGGGCACTAACAAAGCCCCCCAAAGTTTGTCTGCTAGAAACTTGCCCTGGGAGCCATTCCATAGGGCTCATTCCGTACTTGCTCTCGGGAAGTGTTAACTACGACCAGCACAGAGCTCCAGGGAAAAACAAAGTGGGGGCGGAGGGGAGGGGAAAAAGCTGAATTGCTAAAAAGGTAGAAGTTCCCCCCACCCCAATAAAAAAAATAAAAAAGCAATAAAATGATAAAAATAGTTTCAGGAAGGCCTTTCCACCCTCACAGGAGAATCACTGAGCCGATTCCCAGGGGAGCATCGGCACAGGCCGCCCTCCTGCCGCCGTTTGCTGTCGGCTTCACCCCCTCCCAGCCCGCGCGAGCCTGGGGAAGGATAAACAGCAGCCCTTGTTGGCTGAGCAAATCCTGTGCTGAAGCAGAGCCTGGGAGGAATCTTTGCAGAGTAAACACCACCAGCAAGAGTAAACATGTGAAAACGACACCAGGACAGGGAGGAACACCGTGGAGCACCACCCAACGCAACCCTCCTCATGGCAACGTGGTTAGACCAGGGCTGGGGACACCATCCCCTCCTTCCCCCAAGCTCCCAGGGCTGTCACCTCCTCCCAATGAGGTGACACATCCCACCCCCTCATCCAAGCTCCCTTCTCCTTCCCAACAGCAACCCCCAGCAGAGCAAAGCTCATCCTCCCTTGTTAGGTTTCAATCTTTAAGGTGCTAATAGCAGTTGGGTAATTAAGACCTCAGGGACACCCAAGAATGAGTCACCAACTCCAGGCAAGTCGTTGCCCCCCGTCACCATCCTCATGAGCCCCTGGTGAGGGCAGATACATCCTCCCCAGCCAGGTCCTCCTCACATGTATTAACCTTTACCACAGGACAAGGTGGCCACAACGGGTTTTCTCTGCACTGACCAGCTTTCTCCCACAAAACAAGGAAACTCTGAGCAAAGCCCTTGCAGAACATCACACCCCAGAACACCCCACTCGGCAAGGAACGGGAAATAGACACTTCAGCTACAAATTCCTTCCATACAAGGGAAAAAGAAAAACCAACCCAGCATTTTGAGGAGGGCTGATTCCAAACCCCTTTTGAAGCCACATCCCAAAGGGGAATAGTTCCCTCTAGAGCCCCAAATGTGGGTTGCTCTTGTCTCCCCCTCCCAGGTCTCCCCAGAAACAGTGTGACCTATGCTGATGCCCAGATGATTGAATCCCCATCACAAGCAGGGCTGACAGCTCCAGCATCATTCATTAATAGCACATTTAGCACATGTGAAGGAGCTCATTCAAGCGACAGAAAGAGGAGCATGAGCCTTCTTTAAACTTATTTTGCTATTTTTATTGGCCACCCCCTCCTGTCCCCACTCCCCAGAGAAAGGTGGGTGCCAGAGGGAATTCCCCAGGCGGGTTGGGGGTATCCCAAGGCTCCACAAGGTGGGAAGGAGGAATTCCCTGCTACACACCCGGGGCAAGGCCGACCTCCCCGCAGGGCAGAGGGATCCAGCCCCGATGGTTATTTCACACCATCTAGTGGTGTGAAGCTTGTCTCGCAGCTCCAGCACCGCTGCTTCCCACCCCTCCCACCCTCCACAGGAGCTTCTCAAACCCACCCACCGGTTTCTTCAGGCTGGTTCTTCCCCCCTTGGTTTTGTCTACCACTTCTGACTTACCACCTTTAGCCCCGGACACCACCTTTAACTCATTAGTGAGGCAGTAAATAGAAGGGAACCCACTTTAACCAACATCCTGAGCACGTTACAGAATCACAGAATTGCCTGGGTTAGAAGAGACCTTTAACATCGAGTCCCACCATCAACCCAACACTGACCCATGTCCCTCAGCACCACGTCTGCCCGGCTTTTAAACCCCTCCAGGGCTGATGACTCCACCACAGCCCTGGACAGCCTCTGCCAAGGCTTCACAGCCCTTTCAGGGAAGAAGTCTTTCCCAATTTCCACCCTAAACCTCCCCTGGAGCAACTTGAGGCCGTTTCCTCTTGTCCCATGGCCTGTTCCTTGGGAGAAGAGGCCAACTCCATCCTGGCTACACCATCCTTTCAGGGAGTTGGAGAGCAAGGTGGTCTCCCCTCAGCCTCCTCTTCTCCAGGCTGAACACCCCCGGCTCCCTCAGGCTCTCCTCAGGCCAAAGCAGGTGAACCTTGATGCTGCCACAAGGACAGCACTGGTGGCAGCCATTACCAGCCCCTGTGCAGCTCAGGACCAAAGAACAGTGGAAAATGATGCTGTTTCCTTAGAATATAAGCCTTTTCATGGTCCAGCTGAAAATTTTGTTTATACCAACTGCAAGCAAGCCACTTTTTTTTTCCCTTTTAAAAATGCCCTAGTTTGTTTTTAGCCACTTCATTACAAAAGCTATTTCCCCACACCAGAAAAAAAACTCAGCTCTGCTATCTTTTAACTCACTCAAACCAGAACCAGCTTCCCTTGAAAGCAGTTGGCAGCCATGAAGTTAAGGTTGTCCAGAACATCTCTTGGGATGGAAGCAGAGTCCTCTGTTTAAGCCTCAATAGTTTCCCAAAAGACACTTTTAGTCACAGCTCTTCGCACAAGAAGAGGTAAAACACGGTCCTTACCTTCACTCCTGCAGCTTCAAACACACCTGAGGGATAAAAACATGGTTTGGAAGAGCCATTGAATGGAAGTCTTTATTTTGACATGTTTGCAGAGCCACATGTATGAAGTGTACACCGTGAGAAAATCAGGCTTTTACCCCCACATCTGCAGATGTAAAACATTTCATTATTTGCTCGTGCCACAAAATAAAGCGGGTCTGACCTCGAGTCTCTGCTACTCAGCTCAGAATTCTTGCTTCGTTGCTAGGAAAGGTTTGGAGCTGTTCTCACAAGCTGATTTGCATTTTAAATAATCAAAAGGGGATTCTTCCAAGAAGAAATCCATATTACCAGGCTGCTGCAAGTTATAATAAAATATGAAATGGCATAGAAACACTCCTAAAGTGCGGTACTGCGTCTAAATAAATAGCAGCATTCATGCCTCTTCAAAACAGAGGATCTGACACGGAAGAGATAGTGACCAGAAGTATTTTGCACTCTAAAAAGCTGGAAAAATCCACGAGGCAAAAGCCTTGTGTCATTCATCTACAAAGACAGAGCTTAATAAACAAGGGCTTCATACACGTGAGGCGGAAGGTGTTCCTCAGAAATGCGGAGGACACAGTGGCAGAACTCCCCTACATCTATTGGAAATACACACACCCACTGGGGGCTTCTTTGGGGTCAAAAACAAAGAAACAAACAATAACAGAAAAAAAAAAAAAGTCTCTCCCATTTAACCCTTGCCTTCCACAGGCCCTTATCAAAATCCAAGCCTGATGTGATAATAAAGCAGTGTTGTCAAGTTCATCCCTGGCAGCAGATAGTCATCAGTGTAATAAAAATCAAGGAGATTCCAACAGCAAATTCATGGCTTTCTTCGCCTGAAAAGAAAAAAAAAAAGCAAGAGGATTTTAGGAAAAAAAAAAAAGGGAGATTTTACACAGCAGCCAGTAGTGAATTTACCAGTTCTGCTGTATTGCATCACATGCCACGGGTGCTGAGGAACACCACGATTAACACAAGAAAACCAAAGGGCTTATTTATCAAGAAGCAGGATTCTACGTTATTTTTTTAAACAGCCACGAGCTTAAATGGGTTTTAAACAAGCTTAAAAAGCTTTATTCCAGTTATTTAAGTTTAAATAAATACAGGCCCTGACTCAACATGAAAGTGACCTAAAGGATTTCCCCACATCACCAGCCTGCCAGCAGCAGCAGCCACCTCGAGCGGGTCCCGCTTTTAATGAGGGGTGGAATAAAGTGTAGGAAAGGCTCAAAAACTGATCTGAAGTGTGTTTTTTGTCAGCAAAGCCCTCTCCCACACGTGAGGCTCAAACACTGGGCAGCAACCCTACAGAGACTGTGGGATCTTTTGGATTTGTTTTGTTAGAAGCTGGGATTGTGCTGTGGTAACCCTGCGTTCCGGTGTGTGACTGGCAGGGGTCCCACCGTGCTACGGAATACTAAGACAGCCCTAAAGGATTTAGGGTTAATCTACGCTTTGGGAAGAGAGGAAAGTCTCTCAGCTTCCTTAGCAGGCACCTTCCCAGTCCCACAGCAGGCAGTGCCTGGAACATTCCCTATATTCCACTGTACCATTTAGTATATTCCCCCTATGCCTCAGCTTCCTCCTCCCTAACCCACACTGAAATGAAGGTGAAGGTATTCAAGACTTTAAAATTTATCTAAAGGTAGAAAAACTAATACATTTTACTACCTCAGCACCTGATAAAGGCTGTGGGGAGGAAGACCACAGGTAGAGCTTAGTGCTTTGTCACTGCCACCCCAAGGCTCTGCATCTCCCCACATCCTGCAGTTCCCAGCTTTTTGCAGTCAAAACAAGATCAAATTTGACATTTTCTCACTGCACCAAACGCTGAGGTTTTACCCAGAAACTAATAATCTTACAGATGTTCTTCCCCCAGTTTCCCCATGCTGAATAGCCCCTGCTTATCTCATGGTGCCGAGGAGGTATGAACCCTTAGCAGCCCAAGACAGGCAGGGCAGCCAGATTGAGGGAGGGGAAAAGAAACGAAGAAAGAAAAAAAGAATTAGTTATCAGAGAGAATGCAACATCCCAGCTCCAAAAGAGAGATGCACTTACTTGGGCTGAGCGTGATGCTCGTATCCAGGTCCCAGAGCTGACCCTGCCCTCATCTCCACTGCCACAGAGCACTGGGGAGATACAGAAAAGTCAGTCTTTACTGCTCAACCCCCCCCAGCTATCAGCATCACCCCAAATTCTCATACAGATCAAGCAGGGGGTGCCCCCTCCTTCCCTTTTTAGCTTACCCTGGTTTCTACATCAGTCCATTCTGTGTCTGCAGCGTCCTCAGGTGGGTCAGGATTGGAAGGGGATGATCTTCGCTTTCGACTGAAAGAGGAGGAGAAGGGGGGAAACAAGTTACAAATGTCAGGTATTTCTCACTCAGATTCTCACACACAAGAACCCATTTTATATTTTCTAAGTAAATACCTTGCCCTCAGCAGCAGAGCAGCCATAAAAGCAGCTGCATAGCTCTAAGGCTCCGAGTGACCTTTATACCATTGCAAGTTAGATCCAGCAACTCTCCGCTCCCGCCTCTGGCCCAGCAGAGGGGACACACACGCTCTCGCAGCCATTCACATTTCCAGCCCCATGAAAACCCAAAACTAAGGTGACAACTCACCCAGTTGGAGATTCTTGCTTGAGAGTCTCTATATCTGTGAACTGCACAGCCTGTCCTCCACCCCTGGTCTTGAAAACATCGCCCTGGAAGCAAAAGCCGATAAGAAGGTAGGGTCAGTGGGCCAGCGGGCCAGCCCCATGACCATAGCACTGGTCTGCAGGTGAAACCTGTAGTGCTTAAACCATATTTTCCTTGCAGTTGGGTAGTCAAAAACACATGCACGAGTACATGCTGGGGAAGAGAGTATCTTAGGCATACACAGGACAATCAAGAGCCAACACCACCCGCCCCGATGGTCCTGCGAGATACCCATAGCTCAGTCACTGCAACAACAACTTCTGTGTAACAGAGAATAACAGCTATAACATTAATAACAATATAACAGCTAAATAATAATACAGTAAATAAGGCTGCAATCATCAGGAATGGGCTCAGTTTCGATAGCTTCATTCCACAGCAGGAACAGGGATGTGGGCAGCTACACAAGGCTTTGCTTCTGGAAACATCGCTGCAGCCTACAAGGTCCCCTCACAGAAGCAAAGGCCTTTTTAAAAACTCAAAAAGGCCCAAAAAGGGCAATGGTGGGAGGCCTGTGATTACAGGAAAGATGAACCAAAAGCTTCTTGCTACAAATCACAAAGAGCTCCCAATCAGCCTTAGGTAGGTACAGTCAGCAGTTTGGGATGGCCAGCATCCAAAGCCTGGGCTGCCTCACCCATTTGCTCATCAGTTGACCACGAGAAATTAGGACCTGGAGCATTAGAGCATCCATCACCGCAGTGAGAGAGCCCACAGCACCAGGGGAAATCCAGTAACATCACTCCAAGAGGGCCAACTCCACAAGATGAGCAGCAGCCACAAGCCTTAAGAAACTTCCCCTACAAACAGACTGTTGTGTTTGACTGGAAGAATAAAAAAAACAATCATAGAATCATTTACAATCCCCTACACCAGATCCCCCAACACCACATCCAATCTACTCTTAAACACAGTCAGGGATGGGGACTCCACTCCCTCCCTGGGCAGCCCAGTCCACTGACTGACCACTCTGTGAAAAACTTTTTCATGTCCAGCCTAACCCTCCCCTGCTGCAGCTTGCAGCCATTCCCTCTCCTTCTATCGCTCATTGCCCGTGAGAAGAGACCAGCACCAACCTCTCTGCAATGCCCTTTCAAGCAGTTGTAGAGAGGGATGAGGTCTCCCCTCAGCCTCCTCTTCCTCACACTAAACAATCCCAACTCCCTCAATCGATCCTCATAAGCCTTATTCTCCAGGCCTCTCACCAGCTCCGTGTCCCTCCTCTGCACTCGCTCCAGCCCCTCCACATCTCTCTTGTGTTGAGGTGCCCAGAACTGGACACCAGACTCAAGGGGTGGCCTCACCAGTGCTGAGCACAAGGGGACAATCACCTCCCTGCTGCTACTGGTCACACTATTTTTTATGCAAGCCAGGATGCCCTTGGCCTTCTTGCCCACCTGGGCACTCTGCTGGCTCATGTTCAGCCACCCATCGACCAGCTATCCAAGGAAAGTGAGGACCCAGGTAAACAAGCTCGTAACGGTTTGAAGTAACAACAAAATTGAAGCCAAGCGCTGTCAGGCTCTAAAAGTTCCCTCGAATCCCAGGCATGAAACCTCCAAATCCAATCTCTTCACAGACCGAGTCAAACCAACCCTTCCTTCCGCCAGCCCGTGGCACAAACCCTGCTGGAAAGAGGCCTGGAGAGGGTTACTGCAAGATGACCAAGGTGTTTGAGCTTTGGGTTATTTTTTTTACCTTAATGAGCTTTGTTTCAATCTCCCCATCAGAAGCTAGCTCCTGGTGTGTCAGCATGTACTTGTCACACTTAGCTAGGGCCTTTTCACTCGCAGCCGCCACCGTGATGGCGTGGGGGACGTGGGGCTGCATGACTGTTTCGGTGGGCAGGTTAGAAGGTGGTTTATGATCTACCCATCTCTCCCCAGCCGAGCGCGAGCGGCGGTGTCTGAGGCGAACCGGAGGCGGGTTCTGATCGGAGCGGGAGAGAACGGGAAGAAAATCAGCAGAGGGGAAATCTCTCGGAGGGCAGCGTTAGCAGAAGCGAACTCAGCGGGTCTGGTTAAGATGCAGCATCGGAGCAAAGACCACGGCTTCGTTCCTGAAGCTCTTCAGGGGTGCCAAGAGCCTCGCATCAAATTAGAGCTGGATTATTTCTGTGCCAATTGTGCTATCCGACCCCTTGCACTCCACACCTAGTAGTTTCCGCAGAGAGGACACCTTTATGTTTGGTAACACCCCTCCCGAGTTTCCAAACCCAACCACATGGCTATGAACATATTAACCAACCCAAAAAGGGACATTTATGTTTCCACAAACGCATCCATGGATCAAAATGCATTTCCGAGGCAGCAAAGCAAGCACACCAAGCATGGATTTCCAACGCCTCCAAGGGATGCAAAGACCTCCCAAGCCTTTCTGAGCCAACAGAGCAGAGGACACGTCCCCTGGGCCCAGTGCTGTTGCTTCCCAACTCAGCTGTTGGAAACCCATGAGAAGTGATTCAACTCATTTTTTTTTTTTTATGAACATTATTGTCAGTTGCTCAGGGAAATCAGAGAAAAAAAACTTCAAACAACCCTACCTGGAAACTCATTTAAAAACCTGGGGCTGCCTTCAAGATCTTTGAAAGGGTATTTCCAGACTCTGTTCCATTTACATACTAATTTAGACACCTCTGAATCCCAGGGAGACTACAGACCCCCCTAACCTATGAATGCAGGTTGTACCCACTGTATTTTCAAGTGATGAGCCCCAATTAGGATTCCCTTGACTACCAGACAGGAGACTGGGTCTACCCTTCAACAGATCTGCCACTTACAAGTCTCAAGCAGCCCTTCAAAAATTAAATGTGTGCATTGGGAAATATATACAGCCAAAACCTTTCATTAAAATAAAAATCAAAGAGAATTTTACACCGCTTTCCCCGCTCTCCCCCCTTTTTAGTGGGCGAGCATGTATTTCACTGATGGCTGTTTTTTTAAACAACTCTGCCCAGAGGCCTGAGGAGTTTTGTTCTAAGGAGTGGGCACGCTACTGCTGGTCACATTTTTCCCATGGCAGAGCCCACACCCCTGAGCAACCACTCTGCTGACAGTGGTTCACCCATTAGTTAATTGGAATGGAATTGACTTAAAAGCGTGTCCCTCACTTCAAAGGGCCAGCAAGCAACAGGAATTGCCAGTATGCTGTCAGAAATGACTCTGTGATTAACTCTCCTCCTCTCCAGGTCCCCAGAGGCTGGGGCTCTGCAGCTCTGATTTACCTGAGCCACTGCGTCAGAGCAACAGACACCACCGATACAAACGTTGGCACACATGAATTTAATGAGAACCAAAGCCTCCCACCTGGAAGCAAAGCCCCCAGTTTTAAGGCAGATGTTAGGCAGAAAATTAGGGAAGACTAGGAGGGTTAAGAGCCACACAAACGGGATGTTAGTCCAAGCGCTATTTCCAGTAGGCATTTGAGGATATGGCTCGTGAGACCACCTTTTAGGCTGCCCAAAGAGACTACGGGAAATTGCAGGCTGCAAGAGAGATTTGAGGAGACAGACACCAGTTAAAACACAAGGACTAGAGAATAAGCATCGCTGCTTCAGAGTTCTCTACTGGACCTATCTAGGCACCGGGCAAGACAGACACGTGCTGCTTTTTAAAGTAGTTTCTAAACATCAAGTTAAGAAGTTGTTCTACTCGTTCTACTGAGCGAGACTAAAAACTTTGAAAGCTGTGAGAAATATATTCAGGGGAAAACCCCCATCTGTGTTAGGTTTGCTCAATTTAAGAGAGAAGTTGATGAGCTTTTGAGCCAGACTAAGCAACACTACGTTTAGCTTTTGAGAGGAGCAGCACTAACCCTGCAGCATTGATCCTCTTCTATTTCTAGCTCATCTCTACGCCCGGGAACCTCAACGACTCCAGTCCAGCACATCCCTCGCCTTCTGTCTGAGGTGTTACAGTCTCTACTTTGTTCTGGTTCTTGTTGTCTACTCCTGGCAGTGGGAGTGCCACTGGTGTGCTTGTGCGAAGGGGTTTTCTGCTCCCATTCCATAACACAGGATGCCACAGAAATGCTGCTACAAGAATTAGAGCGTCTGTGAACCTGCGGGTTGCTGCCGAGCTGCTGGCTCTTGGGGACCTGAGCAATAGAGTTACTAGAAGGCTAGAGAGAACAGGAAAGAAATTAGTGAACACACAGAACTGGCAACTGTCAATAAAACAATGAATACTGACAACATGCAGAGTTCCAATTCAGCTTGGAGAGGGGCTGTGGTGCAGTGACAGCTTTAAGAATCAGGTATTCTTCCAAAACTAGCAGCATGAGAAGGTAGGAGCACAAATACAGAGCACCAATAAATAGAAGAGACAGAATTCAAAGCAAACTTAGATTACCCAAACTCTGCATCTGAGGACTGTTTTTCTAACCACTAAGGAGAAAAGACCTGCACTTTAGCTCATTCTTAGATACTTTTCCCTGTATCAACAAGTGTTTTAAAGGCAGCTTACAGGCACTGGGGGAGGAGACAGGGATCTCTGGACAGGCTTCTCTCGGTCTCTCTCCCGTGAGGGCCTCTCGGGCTTTTCATTTTTTGGTTCAGTAACGATGGCCTTGAGTTGCTTCAGCTTTTCATCTTTGACCCAAAGTTTGTTCTGCATCTCCAGCTGCTTGGCTGCTACACGACGCTCCTACAAAGACAAGTGAGGGAAAGCATGAAGCTCCATCTCCATCCCTGGAGGGGTTCAAGGCCAGGCTGGAAGCGGCTTGGAGCAACCTGCTCTGGTGGGAGGTGTCCCTGCCCAGGGCAGGGGGCTGGAACTGGATGATCTTTAAGGTCCCTTCCAACTCTAACCATTCCATGATTCTATGAAGTTCCTCACATGAAAGTGTAAGGAATTGTGTTGGAAGTTCCAAGGGAACAGCATATTCCACATGAAACAAATTTCCTCCCCACTGAGATGCAAGCTACTGGGAATAATGACTTAGCAAGCAAGAGAACAACTTTCCAGATTATAAAACACGAGGATAAAGGGAAACCCTCACACCCCCTCTGTAGTACTTACACACTCCTTCTCCCATTTCATGGTGGTTTCTGCCACCATGCCCTGGAATCGTGCCTCCAGTCTCCGCTTGTCAGAAGCCTGACGTTGCAATTTCTGGCTCTTGCTTTCCAGCTCTTGCTGAAGATTGCGCTTGTCTTCTTCATAAATTGTTGCAGTTTTCTCCAAAATCTCAATCTGGAGGAGGAGAGGAAGGACTTGGTTATACTGCCTAGAACGATCTAAGCCCCCAATTGCTAGTTCTATTTGATTGTTAACATATACTAGAATATATTACGCCAGCAGGAGCGGGGAGGTGATCATCCCCCTGGTGAGGCTCTGGTGAGGCCACGCCTCGAGTCCTGTGTTCAGTTTAGGGCCCCTCACTGCAAGGAGGACATCAAAGCCCTGGGACACATCCAGAACAACAACAAAACTGCTGAGGGGTCTGGAGCACAAGTCCTGTGAGGAGCAACTGAGGGAGCTGGGATTGCTCNTTGTTCAGTCTGGAGAAGAGGAGACTAAGGGCTTCCCAAAGGGAGGGTGTGAAGAGGAGGGGGTCAGCCTCTTCTCCCAGAGAGCTAATGACAGGACTCGAGGGAATGGCCATAAGTTGCACTAGAGGAGATTTAGATGAGATGTCAGGAAAAACCTTTTCTCCCCAAGAGTGGTCAGGCACTGTGACGGCCTGTCCAGAGAGGCAGGGAAGTCACCATCCCTAGAGGGGTTCAAGAACCATCTGGACGAGGTGCTACAAGCCATGATTTAATAGCTCAGTGGGTAGGATCGGTGACAGGAGGAGGGTTGGACTAGATGATCTTGTAGGTCCTTCCCAACCTTGTGTTTCTATGATAATAGCTGTTGTACAAATATATCCAGGTAAACAGCAAAGGGTTGCAGAGGTTTTACAACTTCATACCTTACCCATTTTAAGGCATTAAAGCAAGGCCAAAAAGAAAGCAAAAAAGCTGAGAGCTTTAAGTTCTGCACAAAATACTTTCATCTTGTTCCGATTCTCCTTCTTGCAAATGACTTCCCATGTCAAGGAACTTGCCAAGAGGCACATAGAAAAGTGCATTTTGTGCCTGGCTTTTGACACTGAAAACTGACCTTGTATTCCAAGGTTTTAATTTTCTTCTCCAGGCGCTCTATCTCCGTTTTCTGCCCCGCTATGGTTTTCTCTTTCTCCGACAGCGTTACTTTAACGTGGTTCTCCTTGGATGCAACACTGCAGTCAAATTCTTGCAGCATCGCTTTCAAGTTAAGCACTGCAAGAGAATTGATATATTTTATCTTCTTGCAGTATCCCCATCACAGCAAAAGCAGTTCTGCTCTACCATGTGGAGGCTACCAGCCATTTCATTACCTCAAAAGAGGGTTTTTTTAAGTGACCTATCTAGGCAAGAATACCTAAAGTGGTACAGAACAGACCCTTGAGTAGTAGGAAGTTGCCAAAACCAACATAAAAATCTAGCTCCACGCTTACCAGCTTTGGAAAACTCCTTTAACAGCATTTGTCGTAGTTTATGGCGTTTTTCCAGGACTTCAATAAGCTTTGGAAGTGTTTGATCATCATTAACATCCAGTAGCTCACATGCAGGCAAGGGAGGGAAGCTCTGCAGAAACATTTCTAGAACAGATTGCTCTTCTGGTTCTGCAAGATTTAAAAGTCAAGCAAGTCTGTCAGGAAGTTACAAGAACGGAGACATTCCAGCTGACAACACACAGGCAGGGATCACCCATCCCACAGCAGCACCAAGCAGACACAACTTACAATAATTAACGAGAACGAGGCGTTTTCAGAAGAGGTGATAGCACTGAGAAAAGATCAAGTGTGACATTTTTGATTCAATGCTTTATAATACACCTCCAGGTGACTCTCTATTTCTAAAGCAGGCCCTGAGCATCCAAGTATCATCCCCAGCACAATTTCCCTTCAGAGGCTCCAATAACAGGACCAGGAGTTCGACTCTTTACCAGTAGCACACACACAGTAACTGAGTTTACAAGTAGCTCCACGGTGTGGAAAGAGCAGGACCTTGTGCAGAGAGGGCTCACAGTTAAGTGAAATCTGTTTGGCCCTTTTCAAGACTCAAATCTGTTTTTGGGATAACCTTCAACTCCTAAACACCAGAAGCAGCCTGTGCTGTAAACACCCAGTGTCCCAGTATTTGCCTCCATCGATGGGGCCTCCCCCGTGTCCCAGTATTTGCCTCCATCGATGGGGCCTCCCCCGTGTCCCAGTATTTGCCTCCATCGATGGGGCCTCCCCCGTGTCCCAGTATTTGCCTCCATCGATGGGGCCTCCCCCGTGTCCCAGTATTTGCCTCCATCGATGGGGCCTCCCCCAGTGTCTCAGTATTTACCTCCATCGATGGGGCCTCCCCGCAGCTCCAGCTTCCGTGAGAGCTCCTCCCGGAAAGCCTGATTCCTGAAGCGCCGTCCCGGCGTCAAACCGCAGAGGGGTCTGTCAACAGGTCTCATGACTTCCACTTCCTGTGTCATTTCTGCAAAGCGCATCACTTGCTACAACAACAAAAGGAAAAAAAAAGCAAGCTCAACAGCAAAACTAACAGGGAGCAGCCCAATAGAAGTTTGGAAGCGTTACCTAAGGTCAATAAAAGCATTAGGAGACATTACTAACCCATAAGCTCCAGTAGTTCCCAGCCCGATAGCTAAGATCCTGGAAAGCAACTGGAAACCTAACCAGTAACACCACCCCAAAACCCAGTGCCCACGAAACCATGAAACCAACTGCATGGAGCTGGAGGCAGTCCAAGTGCTGCCAGAGTAGGGATTGAGCACCTCAATATTGCTCTTTGGACTTCTGTGAGGAAGAGAAACCTTCCCTATTTTACAAACAAGTAGCTGTTGTAACATTTAAGAGGAAAAATAAGGCTTAGAGGGCACGTTTATTTTACAGCACTGTAAGTGATTACCTGTCCAAGCAACAAACTTATTCCTCTCATCTACCAACAAAGTAGAAGAACTGAGTGCTTACCAGGCTCTCCTCATAGTCCTCAGCCTTTGGGTTAACACATACAATCATACGCACTTTCCCTTCACCATCGAAGTAGTTCTTGAAGAGATGAGTCAGTTTGGAATCTCTGTAGGGAACCATCTGGAAATCAAGCACAAAAGATCTAGGGGGCTTTCATTACACCACTTCTTAACCAAATCAAAACAACCAGGTAACAAGACCCATACCTTATTTATACCATACATCTGGTTTTCCCTCAGAACTTCAATACATGTTCTTAGTGTCATTAGTGACTGATTAATATTACCTTAAAGAAAAGGAGACAAAAGAGTGTAAGCAGGTGTTTGGATAATGCTCCCAGTTTCTCTGACAATTGACCTTAAATGGCTTGGACTTCAGTTATTTGTTCAGTAACTGCTCCAATCAATCTAAGCATCAGGGCAAGCGCTACCACACTTGTGCTTTCCAAACTGGAGGATTTAAGGTCATCAGATCAGACCAGTGATCATCCTAACAGAACACTTGGGTTCTTCCTGGGAGGTCTTTCCTCAGACAAGCTCATAAAATTCCCGGGCTGAGGGCAGTACGTACCTGCCTCTCGCAGTCTGTTCCCTTCGGCTCTTGTTCTGTTAGTTCTTTCACTTCCAGCCAGATCCACTAGAGACAGTTGGCTTAAAACGATCTGCTCTTTCTCCTGTTACAGAAAACAGGTTATCTTGGGCCAACAAACGGCAATATATTCCTTCTAACCGGTGCAAGGAACCCCCCACACCCCCAAACCTAAGCACTAAGAGTATACTTTTAAATAAAGTCTGTGTGTTTCTGACCCTTAATGCAAGGAGCTGTACCACCACTGCTATTTCTGGGAATTTTAGCAGCTCCCTTCTGTCTTGGGCCACAAGGTAGATATAACAGCGGCTCTTTCAAATCCTCCAGGTTTTAGATTCTTAACAGTTCTCACTCCAAAGCAGCAGAGGCAGAACCAGAGGAATAAGCAGCTTTGCACTCTATTTTAACTCTCTGCTTTCATTACAGAAAGGCAACCAACTCCACCAAAGAGATTAATGATTTTCATTTCCTCCTGAATGATTGTTCGGAATGTTGTTGTTGGGATTGTTTAGTGTGAGGAAGAGGAGGCTGAGGGGAGACCTCATCCCTCTCTACAACTGCTTGAAAGGGCATTGCAGAGAGGTCGGTGCTGGTCTCTTCTCAGGGGCAATGAGCGATAGAAGGAGAGGGAATGGCTGCAAGCTGCAGCAGGGTAGGGTTAGGCTGGCCATGAGGAAAATGTTTTTCCCAGAGAGAGTGGTCAGTCAGTGGAATCAGCTGCCCAGGGAGGGGGGGGAGTCCCCATCCCTGACTGTGTTTCAGAGTAGATTAGATGTGGTGTTGAGGGATCTGGTGTAGGGGAGAGCTTGGAGAGAAGGGCTGATGGTTGGACTTAATGATCCCACGGGTCTCTGCCAACCTGAATGATTTTATGATTCTATGAAACTGCTGTAAGTGTTTTGGCAGGCCCCATCACAAGGCTGCCCACCTTTCCTAACCTACAAAGGCCCACAGAGCTCCCCTTCCACAGCCTGCCCCAGGGTTCACCTGCAGCACGTTATCTCCATCCGCATCCAGGGGCGCCTGAGCCAGCTTTATTATAAAAACACTGTGAGAGCGACTGGATTCGCGATTCAGCTGCGTGTTCGCAACGCGCCTCCTCTTCTGACCTGTTTCCAAAAGGACAAAACAACCAATCCCTCCAAATAAACCTGCTTTAGTTTACAGACTCGCCACCCGGGCAAGGCAGTTCCGTTTTCAGCCCGATAGCGTAAGGGATGACGCCCCCGGGCTCAGCTTCAGAAGTTACATGTTAAGATTTACCTCTCCAAAACACTTCAAAAGCTTCTTCTGTAGATTTCACTTCTACCTCTGTGCACCCCGTGACGTACATGTTGTGATTCTGGTCCTCACGAAGGATTTTGGACTGTGGAGGTCTTCAGGAAAAAGGGGGAAACAAAAGGAAAACAAAAAAAAAAAAAAACCAAACAAACCCAAATTGAGCGGGGTCATGCAAATTTTCTTGTGTTTAAAGTAGAAAATTCAGACTGAATATGCCAATTATCCAGACAGCAGATGGGAGAGGAAGCACGAGCACACGGACACACACTCAGCAGAGATTAGTTACACTTCAGCTACTGCTTTAATTTAGAAGCCGCTTTTAATCACAATTTTCTCTGTAAATCATGGCTTGGGACGGCAGCTATTGTTTTTCTAACATGCACAGACTCACACAGAAGCTCTGACAGTGTTCTGTCTCGGCTAGTAAAGCGTGAGGAGACAGGGAGCCAAGTCTGAGTTTATTCTCTGCTTCTACTAAAAGAGAAATGTCACTTTTGACTATGGGGAATAACCCGCTTGTGCACATACATAAAGTCACCGTTTCGCAGGGGAGTGTTGCAATTGTTCCACCTACCAAAAAAAACAGGGTTAAAAAAACAAATTCAGTCATTCAGCTTGGGTCTAAAAATAATAAATTAATAAATAATGCCTTCTCATATGTGATAAACTGTAGATTCCATAAAGAGGAACAATCCAAGGCTCTTCACAGGCTGATTTTTGGACAGAAGCACACCACCAAATCGTTCCATGCTCCTTCCAAAAGCATTCACAGACATTTGAACTCGCTTCCAATCAGTGCTCTGGAGGCAGCTCACGATGTTTCAGAGCAATAGCACGTCTTGCTCTAGTTAGTCTTTGCAAATCAGCCAACTCTTTAATTAACACGTGTACCCGTGGAGAAGCCGAGGGTTTTATTTAATGGATTTAGAAATTTTAAAAAAATATATATTCCAAGTTTAACTTGCAAACTGTTTTTCCAAAGTTCCCAAGATTTACTGATTTTAGACAGCAGCAGAGTACAAGGCTTCCCCAAAAACCACCCAGAATTTCATTTACAAGACTATTTGTTTCTGTTTCTATGGAAATGATTGGCATCAAGTGAGAGAATACACAAACTCACATTGACTGTAAAGCAACAACAAAGCAGCAACTGTCACTCACTACACTTTCCAGGGGAAAAACACCAGCTATGGCATGGCTTACTCCTCAGGCTGCCGTCACCTGATGGGAACAGGACTCCCAGAAAAGCACGAATTGACTCAAAAACCAAAGTGGAACTCAACACACTGCCTGACAAACTAAATATACACTTATCAGTCTCCTGTTTTAACGAGGAAGGGAGCACCAAGAGAACAGCCATCAGTACTTGGCTTGTTTAAATACCATTATCCAAACTCTTTGCCATCACCTTTTTCACGAGTTTTTAAGCGATTCCCATGAATGGAACCAGATTCACCAAAACTACAGCCACAAAGACATTGTAGTTCCCACAAAAGTGTAACCAAGGTAGGAGTAACAGTCTTCATACAACTCACTTTGGCTTTATAGGCTCAAAGGGGGCTTCCTCCAAGAGGTCATAGATGTAGTTGTTGTAGATCTCGATATAGGAGACAAAGACACTGTAGACATTGTCTTCATCAACCTCTTCCACTTTGCAGTGATCTTGCATGTTGATCATATCTGCTATTTCTGGATCTATTTGTCGCCTGTTGAACACACACAATAAGTGATGGCAGTGGAGCATCACATCCACCCACATTAGATTAAAAAAAGGTCTATAAAAAGTTTAAGTAAATCAACTTTTATCTGTACTGGGCTGCACTAAGAAAACCCTCACACAATTCCCAGAGAATCAAGAATCAACAGTTCTATCCTCCATTCAGCAATCTCACTATTTTGTAAAATATCCCCCAGATTTAACCTCACGATGTTTCTACTCAGCTGACCCTCAGAGGTTAGCAGGTATGGAAAAAATAAGCCTTATAATCCAAGTAATTAATTATGCACTTGCTCAAACCACATGATGTGCACTAACTTGGAGCTTGCTGGAGCGAGTGCAGAGGAGGGCAACGAAACTGGTGAGAGGCCTGGAGAGTAAGGCTTGTGAGGATCGATTGAGGGAGTTGGGACTGTTTAGTGTGAGGAAGAGGAGGCTGAGGGGAGACCTCATTACTCTCTACAACTGCTTGAAAGGGCATTGCAGAGAGGTTGGTGCTGTCTCTTCTCACGGGCAATGAGCGACAGAAGGAGAGGGAATGGCTGCAAGCTGCAGCAGGGTAGGGTTAGGCTGGGCATGAGGAAAAAGTTTTTCCCAGAGAGAGTGGTCAGTCAGTGGAATCAGCTGCCCAGGGAGGGGGTGGAGTCCCCATCCCTGACTGTGTTTAAGAGTAGATTGGATGTGGTGTTGAGGGATCTGGTGTAGGGGAGAGCTTGTAGAGTAGGGCTGATGGTTGGACTCCATGATCCCAGGGGTCCCTGCCAACCTATAATTCTATGATTCTATGAACTTCCCATTAATATTTTTCTTTCGTTTTTCTCAAGGAAAGGATAAAGTGATCAAAGTAAGTTAAAACCACGGAGAATACCATTTATGTTAGCAGAATACATTCTGCACATTATGGCAGTTACTTACTTGCCAGATGGAGTTTTGGGGACAGGCATGGCATCTCTTTTCTGACGCTCCAGTAGAGCATCTACTTCACACTGGACATCCACACCGTTCTTGTCATCAAGCTTGAAAACCTGAGCAGTGAGTATCAGGCAGTTAGACCCTGTAGTGACAGACGCTGGAGGACAGACGGGGTTGGCCAGCAGCACCAATTGTTTGGTCGAGCTGTCCGACAGGCACACACCACGGCCCTCACTCATGCTCAGTCTGCAGGCTAACGTGAAGCACAGCTGGCAGGAAACAGGTATTTCCCAGATAATGTTTCACAAAAGCTCCCATGCAAAAAAAGACTTATTTTAAATACTTTAAGATACCCAAACTCCAGAGGTGTTTGACCACAAGAAAAGCTTCACATCCTCTCCTATAACATCTTAGATATCATGTCACGCAACACTGGTGTCCTGTGGCTGGATTTCATTCCACAACTCTGAAAGCTTCCTCTTTCCTTTTCTTGTTTTAAAAAAAAGTGACTTGAAGAACGAGTGACAGTCATAAGGACAGCCAGGCCACACGCCTCCCCAGCTACTACACCTGCCTCCTGGGCCCTGCTCTTCACATCTCAAGGGGGTGGGTTCTTTTTGAGAAACTCTTTGAGCAGAACTTTTTATCTGGTGGAGAATTCGGTGCAAAGCTACTCACAAATCGCTTGGCCTGGAAGGGGCCTATGCTGTTGAAGATCATATCCAAACAGCGCGGGAGGAGCCCTCCGTCACCGGGAGAGCCCGTCATGGTGTGTGTCTTTCCGCTGCCTGTCACACCGTACGTAAAAAGGAGACCTAGGAGGGAGAGTTACACAGTCACAGGTTGCTGTCTCAAAAAACAAAGCTCAGTCACAACCATATGCTCCATCTTTCCCAGGTGAAATGTATTTGGAAAATGCCATGACTTTGAGTAGTTAACAATAAAAGATTCCAGCCCATCAAAAGCCACTGTCATCACTGGTGTTTGCCTCTCTCATTGGCAGCTACTTAACTCCAACTGACAGCACTTACTGTCCTCTCCAGGAAGAGGAGATTTGGAAGCCAAAACAGAGGGAAGCCACCAAGTCCCAGGTGTAGGAGGTTGATTTGAGTGTTACTGAGGAGTCTGACATAAGCCAGATATTTCAAGGCCCAACACTGTGATATCAAAACCCACTAATTGGTTTCAATGGTCATTCTTTAGGTGGATAAGTGATCTTTCCTTCTGCAGAAGAAAAGCTGCTCCAGTTAATGGTGTACAAACACATTAGAGCTTGACACAAGCAGCATGCATATCAGAAAAAGAAAGGTCAACAGGGTGTTGTACAGGGCAGCTTCTCAAATAAACACACATTATACGTGGGGTTCTTTTACTTAGACAAGCTAAGAAACCTTGATTCAGGTGAAACCATGGCAATATAAGAAACTAACACAGTAGATGACAGGAGAGTGGTAGGATACAAGAACTGGCTCACCGTTTTTCCCCCGTATGAGATCTTCCACTAGAGGTTTAGCCACCACATCAAAAAGCTTCTTCTGAGCAACGAGGGTGCCAAACACTTCTTTAAAGGAATACTGCGTCTGAAGAAAAGGAGATACGTCGTCCTAAGCCTGAAGGCTCCCTGTCCAGGTCACCACTTCAAAATGCTTCTTTCACATCTCAGAACAGCTTCCCATCCACTTATCAAAATGGCAGAGATTCTGCTTTAGGATTCTACCAGTTTGAACAGGGGCACTTACTCCAATTCTGCTTGCACACCTCTGCCCAGGTGCTGTTCTGGGGATTAATTGAGATTAAAATTTGGTCTTGGCCTTTCATCCCTGGTTTTGTGGTTGTTCCTGCACGGGCTCACACAATAACCAAAAATAGCAGCTGCCTCATTTTTAAAGGGCTCAAGTCCAGAAATACCCAGCACCATCACGAGGCCTGACCTCCCAGCAAGAGAATCCCAGTTTTCAGCTTCCAGCTCAAATTTCTGTTGGAGCTCCTGCCACCAACTACACAAGAACTGAGCAAAGCAACACCCACAAGGGCCAAAGCCAGGTCGTTCCATAATGTTTGCAGTTTGTGTCTTCCCCTGTCTACCCTGTTTCCAGCCACCCATTTCCAATACACTTGTTTTGATGAATCTGGCCATTTTATGTAAGCAGGTGTTTTGCTAGAAAACACATGAATTTTGAGTTTGTGAGAGAAAGTTTGTTTGCCAAACCTTTAATTAATCTTTGCCTGTTGATGCCTTTGAAGATGACTTTACCTACCCCCATTAAGAGTTTCCCATACTGAAGCTGGAAACAAACTATGCCACATGTCAACTAACTTACTTTTTATTTTTTTAATCTTAGAAACACCAGGACCTGGGTTCATTTTGAATAACAGCACCGGGGAGGGGGGGAACCTGCAATCAACTCTTTCACTGCCAAATCACAGTCACTGCCACAACACCCTGGCTGCTTGTTCTGTCTGCGTGACCTACCTCCTCCTCTTCCAGGAACTGAACCATTGATCAAGTAACGATATAAACTGCTCTGATTTTCCACCCCTTCGTGACATTTCACCACCCCATATACATAATCCACAGCTTCCCCTCCACTCTATTTATAGGGGAGCATTGCTTTTTGTGCAACTTAAGTCTGGGATAAATCACTGTTCATTGCTTTGTGCCTGGCTTAGCTTAGAGCTGGTTTCTTTCAATTGGTCCTACACGAATAAGTCACAGAATTGGCACGCTTGGAAAGGACCTCCGAGATCACCAAGCCCAACCATACACAACCCCTCCATGATCTCAGCCACCAGAGCATGTCCTGAATTACCACATCTACACATTTCTTAAATACCTCCAGGGATGGTGACTCCACCCCCTACCCCTGGGCAGGCTGTTCCAGGACCTGACCAATATCTCAGTAAAATAATTCCTCATATCTAATTTAAACTTCCTCTACTACAATTTCAGACCATTTTGCCTGGTCCTGTCATAATTCCCTTAGGAGAAAGAACCAACACCCACCTCTTTACAACTTTCAGGCAGTTGTAGAGGGCAAGGAGGTCTCCCCTCAACCTCCTCTTCTTCAAACTAAACACAGCCAGTTCCCTCAGCCTCTCCTCACAGGACTTGCTCTCCAGACCCCTCACCAACTTGGCAGGTTTGCTCCTTTTCCAACCCCCATTCCCTGCAGAAGAACCTGTTCCTTATGTAAAGAAGGTATTTGATGGCCAAGGGAACGTTTTTTCACTACATGGTTTTCCAGTTTGGGAAAACTTGCTTTCCCCAAAGTGCAAGCTGTTGGTCTGCAGACTGCAGGTGACATCAAAAGCCAGTGGAAAACACCAACCACAAGGAAAAGGACCTCGACCCCTAATTTCAAGCTGGAAAGCATTAGGCTCCCCCTTCCGCCCAGCCCCAAGGTGGAGGGCACACGCAGGGACGTCCCCGCCACTCCCCTGGCCGTTACCTCCCGGTACTCCCCGTTGCGGAATATCCTGTATCCGTCCGGCGGGTGGATCTGCACCGTGGTCTCGTTGATCACCTCGATGCAGCACTCCTGGTCCGGGCGGCCGAGCGGCCGCACCCTGCAGTACACCTGGGGGAGGAGAGGGGGCACACGGGGCCCACAGTCCCTTAGGGCAGCCCCGGAGGGCGGCAGAGGCCGAGTACCCAGGGCCCCTCACCACGGCCCGGCCCCACCCCGCCTCAGCCGGAGCCCGCACTCACCCCCACGGGATCCTTCAGGCTGGGGTTGGACGGCTTCTTCAGCGCCGGCCTCCGCGGAGTCTTGGCCCTACTGCGGGAAGGGAGGAAGGCGTGAGGGGAAGCCCGGCCAGACCCGGGCCCAGCAGTTCCCCGCCAGACTCGGACCGAACCGGGCCGGGCCCCACCGCCGGGCAGGGGCTCTGGGAACGACTTACGCCGCCTTCATGTCGCGGGTCGCCGCGGCGAGGAAGGGGAGGGGAAAGGAGGAGAAGGACCGTCTGTCGCGACCGAGGCGTCCGCTGCTGCCACCTCCGACCGGCAACCCCGCGCGCTTGCTGCGATTCAAATTTAACCAATCAGCGGGCGCGACGGAGCAATCGTCATCACGCAGCGCAAGGCGGCGACGCAGGGGCGGCAAGCGTCGCCATGGCGACGCCAACAGGCGCGGCCTTGGAGCGCGAGCGCCACCTGCTGGGCCCGGTGGAGTCGTCGCCGCCGCCGCGATCACATTCCCGGGCCTGGGAGACGTGAAGCCAGGCGGGACTCGGGCCTAGAGGGACCGCCAGGAGCCCCTAGACCTCGCTGCGGCCTGCGTTGATCCCCGGGAGGAGGCCCAAAGTGCTCCCGCCTGGCTGGGCCCAGAGCTGGGCCTGGAGGCGGGAGCTGGGCCCAGAGCTGGGCCTGGAGGCGGGAGCTAGGCCCAGCCCCAGGAAAAGGGCTAAAGCCTCTGTTCCCGGGGCTCTGGCTGCCGCACAGGGGAGCGGGAAGCTGCCCTCTGCATGCCACCTTCCCGGCCCGGGGCCACTTCTCCGGCAGCCAACTCGCCATGCGCTGGAGCAGGGATGGAGATAAGATGCTGGTGGAGTTCAGAGTCCGGGCTTCAGGCTGGGCCGGGAGAGCCACTCCCTGGGCTGTGTTTTGTGGTGCATTTGCCTGTTCAGCTGCGTAGTGTAAATAATGGTTGGGGCTGAGGAAGAGAGGTGTAATCCAGCAAGTTCACTGTGCCAGGGCCTCCCTGTGGCTGAGCCGCTACCTGCCTGGAGGTAAATTGCTTCATTTCTAGCCTGCAGGAAATGCTTAATGGTGGAAAACAAAGCCTAAAATGTGAAGTTACAACACACATAAAAAGCCCAGCCAAACAAGTCAATTAAAGACCTGTTTCCTGAGAAGGAAATACACTTTTAATTCAAATGGGGTAACTGGGGTAAAGGATGAAGTAACTTGGGTTTGAACCCTGCATGGCAGCTCCGGCGGCTTCTAGTGGGTTGAACTCGATCTCGGTTAAATCGCGGATTCCAGTCAATTCTTTTAGTACAATTCAACTACGTTGTTTGTCACCCTTTTAAGAAGAAGTAAAAAAAGAAAGTGCAAAGAAGTCCCAACAAGCTGTCTTGTCTTTTTTGCTGGGACCACTATTAGAACAAGCCACTGCCCCGGGCCAACCTTCACTTCTTCAACAGTGTTTTAACATACATTGAAACAGACAGATTTCTTAATGTTCTCCCACCAGACATCAAGGATAGAAATGGTAAAGGAGCAGCACCAGAGCCCCATGTGCAGTCCCACCATCACCGAGCACCTCGCAAGCCACGACCCTCCTTGCCCTGCACCCTAAAGCTGGTAAGGTGGGGCTGCCACCCTAAAAACTGGGCTGGATCCCCAAATCCCCGGGAGCTGACGGGTAACAGCGCCTGCAGCTGCACTTCTCACAGCAAAAAGCTCCTCTGACTGCCGTGGAAGCGTCTTGCTCCTCGTCAATCCCACCAGACAGTCCTAGCTCCTGCCACGATCGCGTTCATGCCCTCATTCCCGTGCGTTGAAACCCACCTTGTGGGTTATACTCTCCTGGAAATAGATACACCTCTTTCAGATGAAGTGTTATTCAGGAATATGCAGATTCACCTTCTACTCTAACCCAGCAGAACTTGATAGAACCTAAAAACCCGCTGTATCCACATGGTTCATCAGCCCATTGAAACCTTCCTGGCTGAAGAGCAGAGGAGCGACACTCTCCGGGATTTGGTCATGAAGTTAATGGTTCTGTTTGGGATTTGTTGTGGACTGGGCACAGACACACGACAAAACAGCGTGGGATCTGGCTGACCTGCACTGCTTCAGCCTCAGACGTTCACCCCTTCAGTGGGTAAAGCATGTGCTAAACCAAAGGTCCGTGCAAAGCGCTGCAGGGTCCAGAGGGGGCATGGAAGTGTGTAATACAGCGGTGTGTTTGGTTTAGTGTAGCTTTCCCCCACAAATGGTTTCACCTGGAGAGGACAAAAGGACTTTCCACATTCAAAAGTTAAACCAGCAAGAAAAAAAAAATGTATAATGATTCACCAAAGTTTTACAGACTCATAAATCACGTCTTGCAGGCACAGCCAGATTCCTGCCCGGTCACACGAGTGTACAGGGTAAATAAGCTTTGCAATTATCAGCAATTATCTCTGAAGTGATTAATTTTCACAGGCAGTGTTTTTATGAAGCTATACAAATCAGGTTAGCATACATCAGTGCAATACTTATATTAGTTTTCTCTTTTAATGAAATAAAAGTGTTGAATAAACAATTATGTTCCAGTGCTTATAAATATTAATATAAATCTTGGTTGGCTTTCAAAAGAAAGCTATTTTTCAAAAAGACTTATTTGTCCCATGATATATTTAACGAGCTGTTGTATTGTCACTCAAAAGTGCATCAATTATACCTTGATAGAGGTAATTATAGGCAAAATGAATTAGGCACCCGTATGATTATCAAGAAGCTTGATACTATTCCCTGGCAGTAACCTTGGCATCACGTGCTCCTGTGCCTCCTGGGTGACTTTAGGTAAATCCAACCTGGCAACCTGCGTGGCTGGAGCCACCAGCCGAGCTGTCCTCGTGGGCTGTGTCCCCCCTTGCCCAGATCAGGACTCTCTGCTGCTGCCCATGAAGCCCACGTGCAGCAGCAGAGGCAAGGAGGACCAGCTGCAGCGTGGAGCTGTTACTGGGTGAGCAGAGCTCTGGCTCTGGAAGTGCTTCACAATTAGCTGTTTTGACCCCCGCAGTGCATTACCAGCTCGGCTCTCCTCACTCCTGCTGTTTATCTGACAGTGCTGGTGTCTCTGCTCTGCAGCACTCCCACTCCTAGCTCAGCTGATGTTCTATTCTCCCCAGACACCCCCATCCTCTTCACTCATGAAGAGAAAAACATTCTTCTGTGCGAGTGGGACCAGTAAGGAGAGCGGTTTGGAGGTGGTGGCTCTACCACCTTCACACCCTCCTTCTAGCCCCCCATCCTGCCTCCTCAGTGTGGCAGCTGTGAACGTCTCAGTGCCCTCCACAAGGTGTCAAACACCTTTTTTCCTTCGAGTGTTAAACACTCAGTATGAAAACAGAGCCTGTAAGGAAGCTCCATGTCGTCTCTCTCCTCGAGCTCACTTCTCCCATGGGAATTAATTTCCCAGGACTTACCTATGCACCACAATTGACCCAAAAGAAAGCTATTCTGGAGGAGTGGCCTGTGGAGAGTCCTTCTAGAATAACCTTTCTGGGTCATCCTCAAAAATAGCTGAATTTAAAACGTAGGCAAATTCTAGTCTCTCTCAATCCCACATCTGTCAGGCACTTGGGTTTCATGTAAGGCTGTGTAATGGGGATGTTTGAGGTTTTTATCTCCAAAATCATGCCACCTTCAAGGTGAAAACGTCAGTTAGGGAGCCCCTGGGAGAGCCCTTGCTCGTGCCTTTGTCAAGGACTCTTGGCTGTCGGTCTGAAGTGATGAGAAGGACACCCATGTCACCAGATGACCAGCGTTACGTACGTTCACTTGCCCCCCTGACCCCCCCGTAAGGCAGCCCTGATGAATGCCTGTTGCTTTGGAAAGTATTAGCACTTATCTCCCTTTTACAGACCAGAAAAAAAAAGAAAAGTTAAGATTATTTAAAATAATTTCTTGTGGTGAAATAGCAACTTGATTAAAAGCATTTTCATAATTGCTCCCAGCTTTAAAGCTCTATGTACAAAAACCAGTGCAATGTGGGGGTTCTTTGGCTCTCCAGAAAATTTTAACTAAACCTTTTCTCCGAGAGCGAAGGCAAATGAACTCCCCCTCACCCCCAACCCTGGAGGTGGTGTGCAGGGTCTCTCCCCTGCAGCAGCATAAATACCACGGAGAGGCAAAGCCTAATGCCCGTGTGGCTTTTCTCTCTGCAGAGGCTCTGGCATGAAGCGCAGGGACGCGGCGCAGAGCCCAATGACAGCCAGGCTCATGGACACGCAGATGCCCATCGAGCCCAGGGTCTGCAGGGAGGAGGGCAGGAGCCAGTGGTGGCCCTGGGCCATGTCCATCATGATGGCTTCCATCTGGAAGTGCGTGCCGATGATCCCGCAGACATGGAAAACTTGGTGGCTGTGCCCTGCAACAGAACCAAAAGCAAGTGTCCCGGTTTCAGTGACTAATTTATCTTCTAACACGTAGGAAAACTGAAAACTGCACTTTTAGAAGACTCCAGTGTCCAAAATGGTGAAAATATTTAGTTTAAGGCCAGCTCTGGGGTGTGGGCTTCATGGTCTCAGTGTTTTCACCCTCCCTGGGTGCAGGGACGAGGAGGAGCGAGACCCAGGCACTTGACCCAAGCTGCCAACAGGATTGTTTCATACCAGGAATGGCACATTCAGTATAAATTAGAAAGTTTGCTGAGGAGTTTTCTCTCTCTCTGCCTCGGTGGCCGCCACCCTGAGAATTCCTTGCCCCAGCGCTGGAGCCTTGAGCCCTTCCCTTCTTCCCAAAGCCGTCGCACTCACAGGGTCCCACACTGGCTGTCCCTGTGGGGAGGGACCAGCTACCAGCCCCTTGGGTGGCTGTTCCTGCAGTGTCCTGACACAGAATCATGGAATTGCCCAGGTTGGAAGGGAGTCAGATCATCGAGTCCAACCATCAACCCACCACTGACAAACCCACCGCTGACCCACGTCCCTCAGCACCACGTCTGCCCAGCTTTTAAATCCCTCCAGGGGTGATGACTCCACCACTGCCCTGGGCAGTCTGCCAAGGCTTCACAGCCCTTCCCAGGAAGAAATTTTCCTCAATATCCATCAGTCACTCCCCCAGTCCTGCTGGCCATGCCATTCCTGATACAGGTCAGGATGCTGGTGGCCTTCTTTTCTACCTGAGTCCACTGCTGGCTCATTCACCCCACTGTCCCCCACTGACCACTAACCCCTGGTCCTTCTCCACTGGGCAGCTCCAGCTCCTCTTCCCCAAACCTGGAGCATCCATGGGGTTGGTGTAACCCCATGGGGACCCTTCACATGACACCGTGAAGCTCCGCTGTGCCCCAGCTGAGAGTTTTTTTTACCTGAGAAACGAGCATTTGTGGTCATGAAACCCTTCGTGAAACACTTTGGAACCAGCCTGTTCCCATTTCACCGCTCTAGCGCGGATGTCAAACGCCATTTCCAGTTTCCAACAGGGAATAGATCACAACCTCTGGGAGTCCCTCATGGATTAATGTGCCTGGAAATAAGGAGGACACAACGCTGGCTCGTGCTTTTGGCGCTCACCGATGTAGTCGAAGTGTCCTGGAGCCAGTCTCTCCGGCAGGTGGCTGGCGAAGATGAAGCAGGTGAGGAAGGCGAAGATGGTGTGCTTGTAGTGGACCAGGATGGCCGGCTCCGTGCAGCTCTCCATCAGGCACAGGTAGAACTGCAGCCACAGAGAAGTGTCCACACGGGGAGATCAGTGAGGGAAAGACATTTCTACTGGAGTCAGCCCCATTCCCTGAGCCCCCACCGCCCCCGGCTGCCCATCACCCAACAACGGGGCTCAACACAAGGGTTGTCACCTCCCTTTCCTGCAAATCCCAGCCCCGCACCTCCTGTCCTTAGACCTCCCCGCAGCAAAATTCCCACCCAGCTCCGGTTTAGGAACTGGAAAACTTGGAGCTTGCAAAGGCAGTAACTTTCCAGCCTGGGGCAGAGTTTGAGCGCGGCCCTTTGAAGTGGAAGGAACCCGCCTATCAATAGGTGCAGGAAAAAATAACCAAATCTCTTTTCCTGCCAGAGTTTGTTTTCCTTTCAGAAAGAAAAACAGTAAAAGGCCGGTGTATTTCCCCAAATATTCCCAGGCTGAGGTGAAGCAGCTGATGTTTCCAGCCCTGCAGCAAGCGAAGGCCATGGCGGGAGGCGTACCCTGTAGAAGAGAGGGATGCTGTCGAAGAGGTAGGGGTAGGCGAAGGCCAGGGTGCGGGAAGCCTTGCTGAACCGGGGCTGCTCCACCTCCAGAAACCTAGAGGAGAAGACAGAAGGTGTTTGACCTGACCTGCAGCCTATGGGCCCCACGTACACACCCCTACCTGCGGGTTTTTGGCTGCCGGTGGCATTAAACGCCATGCCCACCCTCAGCAAAACCTGACCTAGCCTTCCCTGGGCTGGGGGAGGAAGGATTTTGGGGTCTCCCCTCCCCTGTTCTACGTTCTGGCTCTCGCAGGTGCAGCTCTGAAAACAACCATTTTGACGTCACCCTGGCTTTTGCTGCTTCTACCGTTGCTCCTTAACCCTTGCCCATCAGGAACTGAGCTGCTGCCCCTCCCTGCGGCTCTTTTGTTTGGTTTGTTTTGGTTTTTAACTGAATTTTCACTCTTGGTTTGGAATCCAAGCTTTCTGAGCGCAGCAATCGAGGAGAATACATCTGCCTGGGTCTGGAAGGCTCCAGCGTGTGGGCTGTGATTGCCACTCTTTGTTAATTAAGCTGTACTGCAGCCTGTGCCTGAAAGGCAGGAGATATCACAGCAGCCTTCGACTTCACACCCAGCCAGGGCTCTGCCATCGTCGTTCCAGAGAACACATGGAGAGAGTCACTGAAATCACAAATTAATGAGCTGAACAAGTTACTTTTTAATGGCATCCCCGTTATACTGGGGAAGCAGCCTAGTGGCTAGAACCTTACCATGGGGACTGGACAGGCTGGAGAGTTGGGTGGGGAGAAAGTGAGTGAAATAGAACGAGGACAAGTGTAGAGTCTGGCATCTGGGCAAGAACAACCCCAGGTACCAGTATAGGTTGGGAAGTGACCTGTTGGAAAGCAGCGTAGGGGAAAGGGACCTGGGGGTCCTGGTGGGCAGCAGGATGCCCATGAGCCAGCACTGTGCCCTCATGGCCAAGAAGACCAATGGCATCCTGGGGTGGATTAGAAGGGGGGTGGTCAGTAGGTCGAGAGAGGTTCTCCTCCCCCTCTACTCTGCCCTGGTGAGACCCCATCTGGAATATGGTGTCCAGTTCTGGGCCCCTCAGTTCATGAAGGACAGGGAACTGCTGGAGAGAGTCCAGGGCAGGGCTACCAAGATGATGAAGGAAGTGGAGCATCTCCCATAGGAGGAAAGGCTGAGGGAGCTGGGTCTCTTGAGCTTGGAGAAGAGGAGACTGAGGGGTGATCTCAGTAATGATTATAAATATGTAAAGAGTGAGTGTCAGGAGGATGGAGCCAGGCTCTTCTCAGTGACACCCAATGACAGGACAAGGGGCAATGGGTGCAAGCTGGAACAGAGGAGATTCCACTTCAATATGAGGAAAAACTTCTTTAGTGTGAGGGAACCCTGTCAGGGGCTGCCCAGGGAGGTGGTGGAGTCTCCTTCTCTGGAGACATCCCAAACCCGCCTGGAGGCGTTCCTGTGTGACCTGCTCTGGGTGTTCCTGCTCTGGGAGGGGGTTGGACTGGATGATCCTTCAAGGTCCCTTCCAATCCCTGAGATTCTGTGATTCTGTACCATATACGAGGAGGAAAGAGTGTGGCTGGGCAGGGAATAATATCCTGCATTTTGTTCCCCAGGAAAAGACCCTGCTGAGATTTCACAGCTGAAATCACAAAATAATTGACCGCCCAGATCCGCCCCCACAAAAAAACCCAGGTAAAACCTGGAGCTGGGTGGCAAGCCCTGTGCTGAGCCCAGAGCCCGCTTCTGCCGCCTGGGGAGCACAACTTGGACAAAACCTGGAGCCTCAGAGAAGCAGGATGGGTGTCAGGATGCTCCCCACCGTGGGAAGGCTCCAGCAGGGCCCCTGTCACCCTGCCCGACCACAGGAGCTCCAGCCCGGGAACAGAAACACCCTCCCCCTCCAATGCCTCCCTGCTGGGGAAAAAAAACAGCTTTTACAGGGTTTTAGCC
Source organism: Jacana jacana (assembly GCA_013400555.1). Lineage (NCBI taxonomy): Eukaryota > Metazoa > Chordata > Aves > Charadriiformes > Jacanidae > Jacana > Jacana jacana. The sequence goes on along the minus strand of VZTM01002771.1, from coordinate 69,253 downwards.
CAATGTGGAAGCGGGGAGATTGACTTGAGCAGAATTACAGCAGACCTGTCTGCAAAGCTTTATCAGCATGGTCCAAAATATGGGTTGAAACCCCCTAATTCAACCGGTGCTCAAGAGCCACAATTGGGTAAGGGCTTTCATCTTTCTCCTCCTCGGTTTGACCTTCCACCAAGCCTGTGGCTTGCCCAGAAGACATCCCAATGGTGTTCAAGGTGCCTCCTGCTCTGTTTCCTCCTGCATTTCTGCATGATTCCTGCTGTATTTTCCTACCAGGGTTTCACCTGCTCAGTGCTGGGCTCCCATCCTGCCTACCCTCTGCTTCTCTCACCCTTGCCACTCACCTTCCCTCGCCTTCAGACACGAACCAACCCAACCTATTGCCAGAAGAGAGTCACAGGAACCCCAGGGACAGTCCCCCCCTGCTCACAGAGGACACGGCGTGTGATGGAGCAGAGTTTAGGTCTACTCTGTTCTCTTGGTGAAAGAAAAGCCCGTGCAGGTTTTTCTGCTTTCGGGGAGGATTCCTGCAGGGAGACGCCAAATCCTCCAGTGTGAAAGAATCCTTTTGTGTCGCTGCTCATCCTGCAGCAGGGCAGGGTGGGACACAGCAGGACACTCTCTGTGTTGGTGTGACAGAGGTATCCAGTGTCACGTACAGGATAAACTTGCTTGGTTCTTTTTACAAGGGCACGTAGTGATGGGACGAGGGGGAAGGGCTTGACCCTGACAGAGGGGAGATGGAGCTGAGATCCGGGGAAGAGCTTCTTTGGTGTGAAGGTGGTGAGAGCCTGGCCCAGGCTGCCCAGAGAAGCTGTGGCTGCCCCATCCCTGGAGGGGTTCAAGGCCAGGTTGGAGGGGGCTTGGAGCAACCTGCTCTGGTGGGAGGTGTCCCTGCCCAGGGGATGGCAGGGGGTGGCACTGGGGGGGGCTTTAAGGTCCCCTCCAACCCAAGCTGTTCTATGGTTCCATGCTTTCAGCCCATCTGCACATTTCCTTGTTTGGCCAAAGGATAGAAAACCCAACCAAACAAAAAATCTTACTGTTGATTCACGAACCAGGCATCTAGGACTGGAGAATTTTCCTGAGAATCTGGTAAAAGCTGGTGCAGAAGCTTAGATACCCCACTGCAAGTCCTTGCCTGCCTCACCTGGCTGCATCCTCTCCTGCAGTGCCCTGTCCTCCCGCAGACCTTCACAGGGCACATAAGTGGCTGCCGTTGGCCACTGTGCAGAAGCCCAGCTGGGTTCAGGTAGCCCAGGGCTGACAGTTTGAGTGTTAAATGCTCCAAAATGGCCAGATGTGCCACTCGCCTCCCCCACCACCCCAGTGACCCCGATCCCATGGAACCCCCCCAGCTCTCAGAGCCAGCCCTGCCCAGGGTGCGGGTGGCGGAGCCGCCCCGACAGCATTGCTGAGCCCTCGGGGAGCTGGGCAGGACCAGCAGTGCCCAGGCAGGTCCCCTCCCAGTGCTCCCAGCTCCCTGCCATCACCTCCCATTGCACAATACAGTTTCGGGTCCCCTCCCATCAAACGTCCTGACTTTGGAGGGACGTTTTGACTATTGGGACTCAGCCAAGGGTGACCCTGAAGGGAATACCATCGGTGAGCAGCACCCTGCTGTAGGAGATGGGGCACTGGTGGCCTCGCAGGGGTCTCGGGGATGGCCAGCCCCACCACCTCCCTGTCCCCAACACACTAGGTGTGGCTTGGGCACCCCGGGGATGCGAGGTGGACACAAAATATGATGATGGCCCATCCCTGGAAGTGTTCTGTATAGGGCTTTGAGTGACCTGATCTGGTGGGAGGTGTCCCTGTCCATGGCAGGGGGGGGGTTGGAACTCAAAAACCATCCTATGATTCTATGAAAACTGTTCCCCCTTGTTCTCTGCAGCCTCACCAAAAACCACAACAGCCCAAAGCAAGGGCTGGGGCAGGGGGTGTCCTCCTGCCGGGCACGAACCCCATGAAATGACCTCCTGAACTTCCAAAAATTAAAGCTAAAAGTAATTTCTTATCCATTTTTGATCATCAAACTCTCCTACTGCCAACAGGAAACACGTTTCCCAAACCAAAAAACTCTCCTTCTTCCCCTTCCGAAGCTGAAAGCTCAGATTGTTACAGTACAGCCTGATTAAAACCCTGTATTAATAATGCTAATTAGCGACTGCACCGTGGCAGTCCCGGCAGGGCAGAGAGAGCAGCAGCTTACCTGGAATAGCAGGACAGACCGGTGCTGAGGACGGTGTTACAGACAGCGATGGGGACGTAGCAGTGGTGGAAGGTGCTGTTGACCCATTCCGCTGGGAAAACGTACGCTGAGTAGGCCAGCGCCGAGCCTGGGAATGAAGGGGGGGCCTGGTTAGTGCCAGCTCCCACCGGGACCCTCCTCATCCTCCTGAGGGCAGCTGTGAACCTTCACGTGGGCACAGGGCACTCTCCGGAAAGGGAGAGGTGAGTCTTCCTGGGAGCTGCTGGAGAGCGGCTCTGAGGAAAAAGACCTGGGGGTCCTGGTGGACAATGAGCCAGCAACGAGCCCTTGTGGCCAAGAAAACCAATAGCATCCTGGGGGACATCAGGAAGAGTGTGACCAGCAGGTCAAAGGAGGTCATCCTCCCCCTCTGCTCTGCCCTGGGGAGGCCCCAGCTGGAGCACTGGGACCAGGTCTGGGCTCCCCAGTTCCAAAAGGACAGGGAACTGCTGGAGAGGGCACAGCAGAGGACCACCAAGATGATGAGGGGCCTGGAGCATCTCTCTGCTGAGGAAAGGCTGAGGGACTTGGGTCTGTTGAGTCTGGAGAAGAGAAGGCTGAGGGGGGATCTGATCAACACCCAGAAATACTTCAAGGGTGGGTGTCAGGAGGATGGGGCCAGGCTTTTTCCAGTGGTGTCCAGGGACAGGACAAGGGGGAATGGGCACAAACTGGAACATGTGAAGTTCCACCTAAAGATGAGGAGGAACTTGTTCCCTGTGAGGGTGTCAGAGCCCTGGCAGAGGCTGCCCAGAGAGGTGGTGGAGTCTCCATCTCTGGAGACATTCAAAGCCCACCTGGACACGTTCCTGTGGGACCTGCTCTGGCCAGGGGTTGGACTGGATGATCTCCAGAGGTCCCTTCCAACCCCAGAGCATTCTCTGATTCTGTAAGGTAGAGGAGGAGGGGAATATCTAAGGGGAACAGCAGGCTGCCCGTTATGAAATCCAGCCCCAAATTACTATTTGTGGTGGTGACAGAGATACTTCCCGGTCCCTCCCAAGCACCAGGATGCAAGGAGGGGGAGGAGGAGGAGGAGGAGAAACTACACGCAAGATTTCTGCTTGTCCCATGGGTATGAGCCATCTGAGTACCCAAGACCAGGCTGGATGGGGCTTGGAGAAACCTGATCTGGTGGGAGGTGTCCCTGCCCAGGGCAGGGGGTGGCACTGGGTGGGCTTTAAGGTCCCTTCCAAACCGGGCCATTCTGTGATGCCACCTGCATCCTTCACTGTGGGTATCTCCCACCTTGCAGCTCGGCTGGTGCAGGACTGTGGAGAACATCGTGGTGCATTGGCATGACCTCGGGGCTACCCCAGGCTGGGCAGAGGGACAAGACTCAGGGATTGCAGAGATCTTTCATCCCTATCCCTAATGCCTCCTCGTGGTTCAGGGGGAAGCACTGGGGACCAAGACCTTTGTAGTGTCCTCACCCAAGCTGTACATGCTGAGAGCTGCATAGTCGAAAAAGTAGCAGATGTGGCGGGCACGGGTGGACATGGTGCTGAAGGTGTGGGCACAGCTGGAGGCCAGGGGGTAGATGCAGCAGGTCAGCAGGTAGGCGAGGAGGGGCCAAGCGTAGGGGTCTTCCCGGCCCCCCGGCCCCTGCAGCCGCCCCACCAGGGTCCACACAAAATACCTGTGGGGTGGAGGAAGGTCAGCATTGCATCCTTAGGTGTCCCCTGTCCCTGCTTCCCAAGCCTTGCTCCCACCATTGAGACCCACCACGGGTCCTGAAGACCCAGGACATGGTACCTACCAGGCAGGGACAAAGTGTGTCCAGATATTCAGCGTCTCATTCGTCATTTGGAAGACGCTGAGGAGGCAATCTGCTGCTGAGCTTCGGGGGGGGCGATACCCAAAGAGGATCCCCTGCTCTCGGTACCCCTGCAAGGCAAGGACTGGCACCGGTGGCAGCCGGAGGAGAAGGAAGGGCAAGTCGGGGAAGGAAGGATGGATCAGAGAGGGAAGGACAAATCAGAGAAGGAAGGACAAATTGGAGAAAGAAGGACAAATTGGAGGAGAAGGAAGGAAAGCTGCTGAAAGGAGGGTGCCCGTGATTCAGGACCCAGGACCCTGCTGTGAGGACGGAGCTGTGTCCCCACAGTGTGAGGTGGTCCCAGGAAGGGGCTGATTCCTGTCCTGGAGGGGTTTACAGTCACCCCAGCACCCTGCTCCCACTTGTCACCTCCCAAAAACCCACCAAGCCTCAGATTTAAGGAAGAAAAGCTCCTCTCTGACCTTGGGCACTTGGTGGATGCTGAGCAGTCGGGGTAACTTCAGGCTCAGCATCGTGGGGGTCAGGACTCCGGCTCCTAGGGGTGTCTTCAGCTCCCCTTCCCTGGGGACCAGCCCCGGTGGTGCCTCACACCCCGTCTGGCCACATCCCCCCTGGGCAAGCGATGGGACAGGGATGGGGCTGCCCTGTGGTGGCCAAAGGGATGCTCCCGAGGCTCAAGAGGGGTGGCCTGAGTGGGGAAACAAGCATTCGTGAGGATGTGACACGGTGTCCCCATGGGGGGTCCCAAACCCACACATGGCCAATGCTTCCTGGGGGGTTCCCATGGGCATAGGGAGGGGAAACCTCATCCATCCCTGCAGAGCACGTTGGGGTCCTTCCCCACCACCCGTACCCAAAAGGGGCAGAGGGAGAAGGACAGCATGTCCCTGTGCCCACAACCCCGAGGGACTGAAACTACATATTGTCACACCAGCAGAGCCAGGGGTGATGCAGGAACAGCACCCATGTCCCTGGAGCACCTCAAGGTCACACAGAAAGACCTGGGCACAGGCTGGCAGTCCCTGGGGTGCAGGTGGGTGCCACTGGGGGATCGGGCTGGTCCCCTTCTACCTGGCACTGCGGTGCAGCCCTTCCACCCCTGGTGCCTCCATCTCTTACCCGCTGGTGGCTTCGGCAGCCTCTCCCCCTCCGCCTCCACCTCTGCTCTGTGAAATAAAGGTGACAAAAAAGCAATTACCAACTCCTGCACCCCCCGGCAAGGGACCGTCTGGGCGAGAAGGGAGCCTGAGGCTCAGCTTGTGGGACGAGTCTCCCGATTGCCGCTCCTGCCATGGCCTTTCCATTGTCCCCACCGTCCCTCACCTTCACACGGGGACACACCGAGCTCCAGCCCTCAGCACAGCTCCAGCACGGAGCCTCACCAGTCCCAAATAAACCCCTTCTCTGCCCTTTCCCAGCCCTGGCATTAGACTTTGTCTTCCCCAGCTCTTCCTCCCTGCCCGTACTCTACCTCTCCAGGTGGCCAAGCGGCTCCGGTGCAAACCCACCGGGGCAAACACCGTGGGCCACTGCGTGTGGGGAGGAGTGCCCGGGGAGAGGGAGGTGGCTGGAGGCGGTGAACTGGAGGGAAAAAATTAACGAGGCAGGAGAGCAATAAACCCGACATAAAATAAAATTGGAAATGCCTTTAGTTAAAGATTAGGCTCAAATCAGGAGCTTTGGTTTTCCCCCCCCTGGCTGTTGTGCTAAAGGCAATGAACGTGGAGGATCCTGACCCCCCCCATCCCCTCGGAATTCCTGAGCCGTGGGGAAAAGGGGACCTGAGACCTGCGGTGGGCTCTGGAGCCTCAGGATCCAGGGGGTGAAGGCAGGGAGTGAGGGCAGAGAATGAAGGCAGGGAGGGAGGACAGGGGGTGAAGGCAGGGAGTGAGGGCAGGGAGTGAAGGCAGGGAATGAAGGCAGGGAATAAGGGCAGGGAGTGAGGGCTGCCCTTGGTTATTTGCATGCTGAGGAATAAAGGGCAGGCAGGCACAGAGCCTGCCTTTGCCTACCCCCCGCTGCCCATCTGATATAAACACAAATGAGGGACACGATGGGAAAGAACAAAAATAATGTCTCTTATCTCGGTGAAGCGGCAGCAGCTCTTCGCAAAGCCCCACCACGGGGTGCGGGAGCCCGGTTTGGCAAAGAGCCCTTGGCCAGTATCCCGGAGCCGGGGTGAGCTTGGGTCCAGCCCAGGCAAACCCTGGTCCCCGCTCGCCCCCCACCCCGGGGCTGCCTCCCAGGAAGGAGGTGGGAAGCACCGGGCCCAGGCTTCATGAAGAACTTGTGGTTTTAAGAGCCAGATGAGTCACGGGTGCTGCGGGGAGCAGCGGCAGCCCGGGCACACCCTGCGGCCCCGTGTTTTCCTGCTCCTTCGGCTGACTTTTTCCACCCGGGGAGCGACGCTTGGCGTGGGACGAGGGATGGGGGACACACGGGGACCCTCTGCAAAGACAGCTCCTCTGCAAACAGCAGCTGACAAACTCTGCAGCTCACCCAGCTGGCTGCAAACACACCTCCTCCTCTTCCACCTCCTCCTCCTTCTCTTCCTCATCATCATCCCCCCACAGCCACACAGGAGCCCCGTGGGGACGTCAGGCACAGGTCCAGCCCAGCAGCCTTTGCTTTGTGCCAGATTCCCCCAGGGAAGGTTCCTGCCTGGCACCAGCTTTCTCCCTCAAAGGCTGCAGTTTGTCCCCAGCCAGAGGAGCCCTGACATGTCCCCTGTCACCCATCCTCATCCGCGTGTCTGGACCTGGCTCCAGCGAGCGTGGCCGCAGCCGCCCTCCCACGGCACGGCCCCTGCTGGCAGCCCGTGTCTTTCAATGGAGGGGAAACATATTTTAGCTGTCAATTATTAACTTTTATGACTTTTCTTACGGCAGGGCAAGGAGGGAGTTGAGCTGAGCTGAGCTGGGAAACAAGGGGCCGGGCTCCTTTGAGTGCTCGAGTGCTCGGCACCCAAGTCGGCAGCACAGGACATGCCGAGACCTTTTCCAGCAGAACAGCAGATGCTTTGTTGGAGGCTGTTGTTGCTGCTGGGATGTACTGGGGAGCCCAGAGGCGCTGGCAGCCCCGAGCATATGCAGAAGCTCATGGCTCTTCCAAAAACCAGTGCCTCTCAGGCACGTGCTGGAACCCTTTGCCAGACCCAGAACCTTCATCCCTCCTCCTCCTCGGGGGGCGATGGCCGTGTCTCCGTGCCCCATCCCGCTCCTAAAACGCTGCTGAGGAAAACTTCCATAAACCCTGCAAACCACCAGCTTGGCCACGAACCGTAGGAGGGCAGGGAAAGAGGGCAGGCAGAAAGGGCAGGGAAAAGCAATGTACTGCTGGCTCTGGCGCACACGGCTCCTTCCCACCTTCCTATTTCGAGGGCACTTCCAAAAAAACTCCTGGCCGCCGACCCACGGGGCGAGAGCTCATGCCCTGCGAACCCTCGGCATCCCCAAAGCAAGGAGCTGGAATGGTTTCTGGGGGCAGGGTCGGGGTGAGGGGGGTGGAGGGGGGAAAGCAGAGCGGCCGGTACTTACGGCGCTGCTCCCGGGAGCGGGGCTGGGTCGGATGCTGCGTTATCGGCGGCGCTGGCTCCGGGCGGCCGGATTACTCATCTGTGTACAAACACAGCCCACATGGCCCCGGCCGCGCTGGAAGCCAAGGGAACGGGCTGGGGCAGGTTTGCCAAAAAACCCAGCAGCTTGGCAGGAAGGGCAGGGAGGGCTCTGCCACAAAGCCCTCCTTGGCTACCGGTAGCCGGCGGGACGGTCTCCCCGCGCCCCGGCCGGGCTGGAGGAGGAGGCGGGCGTGGGGGGGTGTGTGTGTGGGGGGAAGGA
>VZTM01002771.1:14772-59207 GCA_013400555.1 Jacana jacana | reverse complement strand
TTGCCAAAAAACCCAGCAGCTTGGCAGGAAGGGCAGGGAGGGCTCTGCCACAAAGCCCTCCTTGGCTACCGGTAGCCGGCGGGACGGTCTCCCCGCGCCCCGGCCGGGCTGGAGGAGGAGGCGGGCGTGGGGGGGGGTGTGTGTGGGGGGAAGGAGGCGGCAGAAGTCAGCCCCCGCCGGCTGCTTTCCCAGATTAGGAGCAACTTAATTCTGGCTNGCATTTTAATCACAGGGGAGAAGCCTTTTGGCATCGGTTTCTGGGTGTGAGCGCATTAACTCTCCCAGGCCGGTGCTCCAGCACGGCTTCTTCTCCTTGGAAAATAGCTTTCCCAGGGCTCTGGGATCTCATTTTGGGTGCTGTTCCCCCCAGGAGGTTTGCGCTGGGGCTGAGACAGTGCCTGATTCCCAGTCTCAGAGCCTCGCTGGCTGACCCACGCATGGGAGAGCTACGGGGCAGGCACGGGGATTTGCACCCACAGGCCCAGTAAGGGGTTCCTTCATGAAGCAATCCCATGTGGAGGGCCAGCAAAACCCAAACAACGTGGCCATGAGCTCTGCTGCCACGAAACTCATTGCTGGTGGCAGACAGGACCTTGGAGGGAGAGGAAGGGGGAGAGGAGGGAAGGTCTCACCCTGGCAGGGATGAGCCAGGGATGTGGGGACAGACACGTGCCGGCGGACGGCAACGCTCAGGCTCTGGCGTGAGCCCTCTGTGAGCCCATGCAGGGCTGGGCTGATAAACAGCCCTTTTACTGGGATGAGAGTGGTACAGCCATCCCCAGGCGGTACAAGGAAGGCAGTTTCATTGCAGCGCCGGAGGAGGAGCTGTGCTCTGGACAACCGGGCACAGCCTGCTCCCCCACAGCTCCCTTCTCCCCACAAAAAAAGGGGGGAATAATCACAGAATCTCAGGGATTGGAAGGGACCTTGAAAGCTCACCCAGTCCAACCCCCCTGCCAGAGCAGGAACACCCAGAGCAGGTCACACAGGAACGCCTCCAGGAGAGTTTGGAATCCCAGAGTGTTTGCCCTCCTCCCCAGCAAACTGGCACCAAAATCAGGAGCTACTTTGGAGCACGGGGCGGGCTGGGCACAGGCACGTCGGCAGCCAGCTGTGGGGCTGGGGACACCTCGGCTCCCGGGGGAGGTTGTCACTGACTTCATCCCCCCCGTGGCCCCCGTCCCCGCGGGGCTACGAGCCAAGAGAGCGGCCAGCAGGAGGAAAGCACCGCCTCTCTGCCCACCCCACACTTTTGGTGCTGAGTGCGTGTTTTAAACCATCCCCTGGGCTGTTTTTACCCTCCAAACCACTGCCCGCAGAGACCGAGGGGCAGATTGACTCTCCTTACCCCCCCGGCCCGCTTGGGGTTTATGAGCTGTGGCCGGTGAAATGAGCTGGAAAGGATGAAGCCTGCTGCTGTGCTGCAATAAAACCATGAAAACCCTTGAAAAATGACTCCTGATTGGTTTTACGCCGTTGTTGACACGAGCCCATCAAATCATCCATCTGCACTTACTCACACCAGCGGCTCGTGCACCCGGCAGCAATGGAGGAGAGATCTTATACCCGGGTACTTCGACCCCACTTCGGGCACCACCTCCAGCCCGAGAGGGGACTTTCCTCCCAGCACCTGCCCCGGGAAACCTCCTGTTTCCAAAACCCGGCATTTTTCAGCGCTGGGAAAAGGCCCCACGGTGCCTCCCGCGGAACTGGTGCAACGAGTTTCAAACCAGTTGAAACTTTCCAGCGGTGGATGGCTGGGTTTTTGCAGCAAAATAGGAACCGAGCTGAAATTCCACCGTGCAAGCAGGACAGCCTGGAGTTCTGGAGAGCAGCAGCGAGCACAAACCAGCCCAGAGCTTCTGCTGGCTCTTGTTCTTGGGGTCAAAGCACTGGGAAAAGGAACTTGCAGTGGGGAAGCTCCCAGCTGCCTGTGGGAAAGTCTCAAAACCCAGTGCAGATTTTGGGGGGGGGACGACCCAGTTTGACCCAGTGGGGGACTACTGGGACGTGGGGGCTGAGCAGTGCCAGCAGACACCCTATGGCTTGGGGGAGAGGGACAGCAGTGGTTCCGTGGCTGCTTTGTCACCAGCCCTGGAGCACCCGGTGCCCTGGGGAGTGCTGGGCACCCCCGCAAGTCCTCTGTCCCCCAAAGCTGTGCAGACACAGCCCCCTGCAGGTGTGACCACAGCCTGGGGACAGTCCCCCCTCAAGGAGCAGGGGAATGCTGGTGGCTCATCCATGGTCACAGCTCAGGGCTCCAGGCTGCAGCCCCTGTGCTCACCAGCACAGCCCGCTCTGGTTTCAATCACTCTCTGTTTCTGATTTAACTTACAAGCGGGCAGCAGGAGCAGAAAGGTGACTTTCCCCAGCTGGTCCTACCCCAGAAGAACGGCCTCTGTTTGCTGAACTGCAGATAAACATCCGTCCTCAAATGAAAAAAAAAAAAAGCAAGCCTCAGTGGGAGCTGGAGGGTCCAATGTCACCCCTGGAGCTGCCCATAAAGGGCTGGGGTGGCCTTTAGCTGCATGGGCCACCACAGAGTCTGGGAGGTGCCTGAGGAGCAGTTCCACCTTCACCCCAGCGTGTCCCCCAACTCCTGCTCCACTGGTGCCCACTCCCCACATCGCGACAAAGCTGGGGGTCACATGGTGGTTGGGCCTGGATGGAAAACGGTGATGGTGGTGGGGGACATACATCTAAAATCACACCCTCCCTGGGGACATCCCGGGCAGGGAACAGGACCCTCTGTCCCCTTGGCCCTGGCTGCCGGCACAGCCCAGCTCCCACAATGCCCTTCTGGGCTCCACCCTGCCTTAATTAATAATTTTAATTACAAAATGAATCTGCTGACACGTTCTGCTCATGGAGCGCGTGAGAGGAGGGGATGTTCCAGCGCTGCCATGATGGGGAATCCTTTGGGGGGGGACACGCTGCTGGGAGAGCAGCGGGGAGGGAAGCGGGAGCTGCACGACCGGAGAGGAGCCAAACCCTCGCTGCAGCGCCGGGATCCCATGGGGAAAAACCATAATCACCTCTGCTCCCCTTCCTCACCCTCCCCTGGCACCTTCCTCATCGTCGCTTCCCTGCCCAGAGCTGGATTGGGCCCTGCTGCGGGCCGGGCGCATTAAAGAGAGCAAATACCTGGTATTAATATTTAATTCTCTCTAAGCAGCTCAGCCCCGGGTTCATTGACCCGGCCCCGGGCTCCCTGGGCAGAGGGAGGTGGCATTTACCACCGGCTGCTGACATTTGAGCCCTCACACAAGGCCCAGGGAAAACAAAAAAGCTACAGTGGGCCATGGGAGGGTTTAATCAGGTCCAGCCGAGCCCCGCGAGCGCTGGGGATAAAGATGGGGAGTTCAATAAAAAGGCTGCTTTATCATTGAATCCATGGGGTGGCATTGCCCACCCGAGCCGTGCCACTGGGGCTTTATTGTTTATTTTTTCCCTCCCCTCTCCTTCCCTGCAAATGTTCCTGCGGAGGAGCAGCCCGAGGTGGTGCTGGGGAGTGGGGAGCCTCCCCTGAGCACACACAGACACCCCCCCCAGCCCTCGGAGATGGCACCCATGCAACAAACCTCTTCCCAAGCATCCTCAAAAGCCTCTTCTTTTCTCATCCAGAAAGGTGGTTGGCCGGGATTTTGGTCGCAGAGGCACCTGAGCCCGGACAACAGGATATTTAGGTCTCCCAGGGCAGGTAGAGAAGCTGCCGCCCCCCTTGGCCGGAGTCCTGCTGTGCAGAGAAACTGCTCTGCCCCTCGTATTCCCCCCCCTGGGTGACAGAAAGCCACCACAGCAGGATGAGTCCCGTCAGAAGGCAGTACCTTAAGGCAATGGCACGGCTCAGGCTCAGGAAGGCAAAGACCAGGCTTCTGAGCAGGGAACATTCTTTCAAGCGAGGTTTCTGCTGGTGGAGGGGAGCAGGAGGGATGAGGGGTGAGGGATGGAGCCAAGAGTGGGACAGTGCAGAAGGGAGGCTCTATGTGGAGCATTTTCCCACCAGCAAATCCTATTAAGAGTAATCTAGAAAGAAAACCCACCCCTAAAACCACCAGAGATGCCTCACCTTCACCATGAGCTGGTACCAGCATCTGCAGACACTGAGGGCAAGAGCAGGACCTCGAGCACTTGAGGCTGGGACAATACCCTTGGCTCCTCTCCACGTTCAGCAGAAGAAGCCCGACCTCGCCATAATTAGCCATCTCCTTCGGGATGGCAACAGCGAGCCCCCAGCAGCAGGTTGCCCGTGGCCACGGTGAGAAATGAAGTGCTGCCAGCACAAGGGGCCACCAACTCCCCAGTGCAAAGGTTTGGTGACACCTGGAAAGGTTCCTCCTCTAGCCAGAGAAGCAGGGGACCCGTCTGTCCTGGCGGGTGCAGATGGACAGAATTCCCCCCTCCCACCCTCTCCTCGTTAGTGGTGGTGACCAAGGCACAAGGTGGTGGTGTCCTCGAGATCCACACCAGTGAGTGCCAGGATGGCTCCCGACTTCACCGCTGCAGAACCCCACCTTGTTTAACAGGCCAAACCACGGAGCACTTGGCACTTCAATGGCTCCTGGAAGAGATCGGTGAGGAGTAGAGGCAGCAGCTCTTTCCCACTCGGGAAGCGCGGCGCCGACACGGGAGTTATCAGTCACTCCAGGCAGATGGTGAATGTACCTCCTTTCACCCCAAACTGAGCAGCAAACACTCAAATCCATCGCCCAGACAACATAGATTGGAATCCCCTTCTATTTCCCAAGTTTTTAACAAACTGCTCAGGAATGAAAAAAAAAAAAACAACCAACAACAGCACAAAAAAATAAATAAAAATCAGTGTTTTCCCCCCACGGGGCTGGGAGAAGCCCGTCCCTGCACCCAGGAAAACTTCCTCTAGGCATTTCGGTCACACAAAACTGCTTGGGACGGAGTCAAAGGTGGCCTCGAGGCACCCACTTTCTTTCCATCCAGCAGGAAAAGTCAGTGCCGATTTAACGGCGCCTCGGCATCAAGGTGGGAAGTGTCACTGCAGGCAGGGAGCGGCCGAGGCAGAGGAGAGCTCCATCCCGATGTTTTGTGGGGGGAATTTAATAGGACCTGCACATTTTTAGCCAAAAAAAGGGAGCGAAGAGACTCACCTGTTACAAGCAACCTCAGCCTGGAGGCGCCAGAGCACCCCTCAGCTTTGTGAGGGCATTTTTCAGTGACTGGTTAAAAATTATCATTTAACAAACCCCCTAAGAACCCCAAACGAGCTGCATTTAGCAGAAATAACTCCCGCTGGCAACACGTGGTGTGAACTTTCCTTGAGCAGAGAATATTCGGCGGTGGCCCCGGTCCCAAACCAGCAAACACCAAGCCGCTGAAGAGAGAACATTTTTCCATCTTACTTTGAACAAAAACCACCTTCTAGAATTCCCCAGAAAGAGAATTTCTGAGAAATCCCCGTCTCAGACCCCTCCCCTCCCCGAGACGATCGATGGCTCCGCGGGGCTCACCCGGGAGAAGGTATAAATAATACAAACGCCCCCACCTCCGTGTCTTTAGATAAAAACCAAAAAAAAAAAAAAAGAGTTTATTTTACAGTCTTATAAAGCAGCTTTACATTAAGCACAAACGTTGACCCATTGACTTTGTATAGAAACATAGTAGAACCTTTCCCTCTGCAAAAAAAGTCCCGTCTCGCCGGATATAAAACTAACGTGTGCACATTGTGCTTCGACCGCGGGGCCTGTACAGCTTTACAGAGGACTGCCCTTCACAAGAGCGTCCTGTAAACAATTTATTGCATATTTAACACATGGTGTGACATCCCACATGTAGAAACAAACACACACACACACACACACACACCCCAAATAAAAGAAAAATGTCAAAAAAATATATAATTACAAGGTGAATGAAAATAGCAGCTTTCAGTGAATTGTCTTGCACGATGGCCGAGAAAAAGAGCACTGTCACACTTAGAGGGTTGTGCTTGTGTGCCACTGGTTTGCACGTACCCACGCGCACTATGGTTCCCACGACATCTATGTACAGGAAGATTAAACAGATCTCAGCGACCAAGGCCTTTGTCCCTTTGAAGGCCGAGGCCAAGACCTTTGCCCATTTGAAGGCTAAGGCCAAGGCCTCTGTCCATTCAAAGGTCAAGGCCTTTGTCTGTTTGAAGGCTAAGGCCAAGGCCTTTGTCTGTTTGAAGGCCAAGGCCTTTGCTTGAAGGCTAAGGCCAAGGCCTCTGTCTGGCTGAAGGCCAAGGCCAAGGCCTTTGTCCGTTTGAAGGCCAAGGCCTTTGCTTGAAGGCTAAGACCAAGGCCTCTGTCTGTCTGAAGGCCAAGGCCAAGGCCTTTGTCCGTTTGAAAGCCAAGGCCAAGACCTTTGTCAGTTTGAAGGCCGAAAACAAACCAAAAAAACCCCACGCCAACTGAAGTGAATTCTATGGTGTTATACAATGTCCAATAAGCCTCTTCCACTGCACAACTCAATTAAGATAAATAACAGGAGAACCCCCCTCACACACTAACTCGGTTCGGTTCTACAACCTGGGATGATGGTTGGTTTAATTCCCACATGTGCTAAGGCCACCAAAAGTGTGATGGAGATGGTTAGGACAAGGTGGTCCGAGTGAACCGATGGAGTTGCCATGGCCAACCGATGCTTCTGAGCTCACCTACCCAACCACTGCCTCTCACCAGGCACTGAAAGATCAGCCACACCCCAATTTTTCAACTGGCATTCAATAAAAAAACAACTAAAAAAAAAATAATAGGAAATAGTGGCCTCCATAAGGCACCGATACCATCTCTTGAGCAGTCCCCAAAGAGTCTCTCTAGATTCTCCCAATGCCAAGTGGGCAAAGGCAGAAGAAACATGCAGGAGAAAGATGGTTCTGTGTTTGCAGTAAGGACCAGTGAAAAGGAAGCACATTTTTCTGGGTTTTGGGCGGGTGTGTGCGCATGAGTGTCTGTGTGTGCACATGGACAGACAAAACAAAAATTCACTTCTGCTACCTTTGGTATTGAAATGTCTCCACAACATCCACTGCTCATGTGAATTGATGTGATCGTAGCGTGCGTTTACAAAGATCAAGTAACCACAGAGCTGTTTCAAACATCTGCGAGAAACAGAAAAAGCATTGAAAAATAGAGAAAAGAAGAAAAAGAGTAATCAAGATGCATATTGTCCTTGTGCCCAGCCTTTTTGTGATTTGAATGAGCTTTGTCCTCAGTAGGAACATCTTAAGCTCAACCCCCACCTCCAGGTAGAGCGACGTAATGGAATCACTGGATAAACCCCAAAGCTAATCTATGTCCTTCCCACACTGGTGTCATTGGGAACTTTCCAGTCTGGGACTCTTTGAGCAAACCCCAGCACAGCTCAGCAGAGCTGATAACACGGTATTTGCTGTGCTACCAAACTAACCACCCCCGATCTAACAGTATCACTGGGGTCAGAAGGGACCTCTGGACACCATCCAGTCCAACCCCCTGACACAGCAGGGTCACCAGAGCAGGTCAGACAGGAATGTGTCCAGACAGGGTTTGAATGTCTCCAGAGATGGAGACTCCACCACCTCTCTGGGCAGCCTCTCCCACCCTCGCAGGAAACAAGATTTTCCACATGCTGAGATGGAACTTCCCACGTGCCAGTTTGTGCCTGTTGTCCTTTGTCCTGTCGCTGGGCACCACTGAGAAGAGCCTGACCCCATCCTCCTGACACTCACCCTTTAGCTATTGCTATATACACCCTCTCTGTCTGCTCTTCTCCAGCTGAACAGCCCCAGGTCCCTCAGCCTTTCCCTCATCCTCCTCACAGCCTCCACTGGACTCTCTCCAGTAGTTCCCTGTCCTTGAACTGGAGGGCCCAGAACTGGACCCAGTGCTCCAGCTGTGGCCTTCCCAGGGCAGAGCAGATGGGAAGGATGACCTCCTTCCACCTGCTGGTCACACTCTTTTTGATGCCCCCCAGGAGATCATTGGTTTTCTTGGCCACAATGGCACATTGCTGGCTCATGGGCAACCTGTTGTTCACCGAGTGTTTTTTCACAGAGCTCCTACGATGGTTGGGTTTACTCTTCTGGAGCAACCAGGACGCTCCACACCAAGGAGGCAGACAAACAACTGGGTGTAAAAGATCAATAAATGGGAAAAAGAAACTGGTTTCTTCTGCGTTACCGCATTCAGTGAGAGCGTTTGGGCTCGGAGGCGGGTGGTGGGTTATTGCACAGGCGCCCTGGCTCACCGGGCAGAGCCATGGAGCCAAAGCCCAGCCAAGAAGCCAGCACTGGAAATGCAAGGACCCCTTACACCATGAGCAAGACAACAGGCAGAGGTGAAACTTGGTATTAAAGCACAGGTGGAGCTGGAAAGCCCTCGGGGGAGGGATTTTTAATTTTTAAAATGCTTGATATTCACAAGCAGGTTAAAAATGAAAATCGCCACAGGAAAACCTTAATTAATTCCAACTGAAATTCCTGTGCTCTCCTCAAACCCAGCTCCACGTCACACTCAGGAATTCCAGACAAGTCTCCCAAAGAACGGAGCTGCCTCTCAGAAGAAACCTCTCAGATGTAATTAAAAAATACAAGACAAACCATCGGACTTCATGACAAGAGGTTCCAGCTGCCAGGGAGGAGTCGGCACCAGCAAACCTGATGGGTGATGGTAAATTTGGCTTTCAGAGGGGGTGGGATGGCTGCAGGCAGTGGGAGGTCCACAAGCCCCACTGGGTTGTGCTTTCATGACGTGACTTCCCGGCCTGAACGGTGTCTGCGCGTTCTCCATCCCCATGGTCTGTCAAGAACCACGTGGCCAAAGGAGCTCCACACAGAGAACTGGAAAAAATAGAACCACCCCCAAAACCAACCCACAAAAGGTGTATTTCTCACCTCAGGAAAAGAAACCCTACCAAAAAAAACCCCGAAACACCTTAAAAAAGATCTCGACTGCCCACTCCCCAGGCTACATGTCAATCCACATTTAGGGTGTTACACCACACGATCTGTTCCGACATAGACACACATGACTCCATTCTAAGAGGCCACAGACTAACTGTTGAGGCAAGTGCTGGACTTCAGGGACCTGTATGGCTTCTGCAAATATTTTCCTACAAGGAGGAAAAAAAACCAAACAAACACAACCAACCAACCAACCAAACCAACCCCCAAAACCTCAGGAGCACAAAGGGGTGCAGATAGTGGAGCACAAAGGACAGGTGAAGTTCCCCAAATCCTACCCATCAGACCCGAATATTTTCACACTGGAATGCAATGGTTTCAGGAGATCAGTTTTTTTAAGGATCACTTCTTTGAAACAGTCCATAAAAAATTACCGCTGGGACCTTGGAAACTGCCCCTGAGGGGAGGCAGCAGGTCCCAGGGGTTTGGTTGTAAAGCTCTAGTTGTGCTTTGCCCGGCCACCTCGCAGGTAACTCTTCCACCTCTTGACGAACTCTTTGAAGATGGGGGACTCGTCGATGGTGCTGAGGAGCTGGAGCTGGTTGATGTGGGTGGTGTGATAGTCCCAGCGGGCCAGGTTGGGAGCGGTGCCCAGCATGAAGTGCCGCAGGTCATAGATGGTCCCTGAGCCCGTGTCGTAGAGGGGCAGCATGGCCTTCAGGGACTCCATGCCCACCTCGTAAAGGACTCGTGCCTCCTTCCCCAGCTTCTCCCCGGCTGTTTCCTTTAAGTCATAGAGCCCGATCAAGGAGTACATGAAACCGTTGAGGACAAAGGAGCTGGGGGAAGTGGGGTACTCCTCATACCAGTCGTGCCGGTTCATGAAGATGGCCTTCACCCCACGCTGCTCTGATGGCAGCTTGTAGGGTGCCGTGGCCCTTAGGGCCGAGCTGAGGAACGCGTGGTCCTTTGTTAGCAGGTAGGCCCTCACCAACGTTGAGATGGCCTGTCCTTGTGCCATGGCCGAGTACCAACCCGGATCCAAGGACTTAAATCCTTCCCCCAGCTTCCTCGTTACCATGATGGGCCACCCGCCCCTCTCGTCCTGGTTCCTCACCAGCCAGTTGCTGGCAGCAAAAAAAGCTGCCATGTGAGCGGTGGTCGAGATGGTGACATTATCAAGGAAGCCTCTACCCTTTGCCACCAGCCTAACCACTCTCTTGGGCATGATTTTGGTTTGCTTCACGGCTTTCGTGTTGGAGAGGCCGACCCCTTTGCGCAGGTCGGTGACCAGGTCCCTGGTGAGGGTGCTCCAGGTAGTCCTGGGGCCGATGCCGTAGTAGATGTCTCGGTCTTTAAAAGCAATGAGTTGGGTGTTGGAGACGTAGTGCACGGTGAAGAGCTGGTTCTTCTCTGTCGTCTCGAGAACCACGGAAATGCTCCCGTTCGTTACCAGTTTGAGATCAAAAGAAATGATGAAATCCCGGCTGTTCCCAAGCTGCAGAGAGACTCCCTCCGTAGCTTCTGTAAAACAAACCAAAAGCCTCGTTCAGCGGGAAAGCACTCACTTCTCCAAAAGGCTTAAGCTGCAAAGTGGAGCTTTCAGGGGTAAGTCCTCTTACCAGGTGGGATCCACAAGCTTTTAGGGCAGCCCATCAATAATTCAATCACTTTTCTACACGCTACCATGTATTATTTCATTAAGCAGAAAAGTCAATCCGGTTCCTGCAGCACCGGGGAGGACTCCTTTGCCTCCTACATTAACCCACTGCAGCACTTTGCTGCGGAGCGGGGCTCCACAGATGACTTTATCAGATGCTTCTAGAACCCAGTGGATGGAGGGACAGATACCAGCAGGACCTGGGGTACAAGACAGGGCCACCAACTGGGACATCTCACTCGACACAGTGACGGGGCAACCTCGACCCCACCTCACTTTCCTCTTCTGTAATTCAAAATACAAACCAACAACCACCCTTTTGTTCCAAACTGAGAACTTCCCTTGGCAGAAAAGACACCAAAAAGCGGCGCCGCTTGAGCAGTGGCATTTCTGAAAAAAGCTCTGCTTTCAGCAGAAACGCCCGGAGAGCCAAGAAACAGGTATTTAGGATCCCCCTGGGGATAATATTTAAATAGGAGACTTTTTTCTTTCCCCACCTGACAGTTCCAAAAACCAGAGCACTGATTAGTTTAATGGGAGGGGGGGGGAGGAATAAAAAAAGACAAGAATATAGAAAAACTACCATGTCAAAGTGTTTATTAAACCTCTCCATTGGCAAAACTCAGTTTAATTAAAAAAAAAAACCCAAACCCAAACCTTTAAATAAAGCTCCTAGGCAATACCACATAATGAAGTCCAGTGTTCTCTCGCAGGCTAGAGTTTAAAATGGAAAAAGATCAACTCCTTCCTCAAAAAAACCCCAAGCCCCCTCTCCTGGAAGTTCAAAGGGCTAATTAGTCTGTACAGCTGGGTGCAAATCCGGCAGCTTGGAGGGCAGGGAGGGATGAGAAAGGCTTAAAGAGGGTCATCTTAAATTAACAGCGCTCCATGGAGTACAACTGTTTCCTTTCTCTTCTTTCTCCACGTGTGAAATGCCCCAAAAGACATTCCTACCTGTCACCAGGGCGTTGGAGCCACCTCCCCTTCATGGTGAAGGCTTCCCCCCACCTCCCAAACTAATCGATGGGGTTTTGCCATGTCTTGCACTGGGAGGTGCCACTGTCATCATCCAGTACCTTTTATTTCAACCCAATGTCATGGAGAGGGTTGGGTTGGGGTTTTTTTTGGTGGTTTTGTTGTTGTTGTTTCGATCTTTTAAAGCCAAAGCTTCACTCAGTTGAGTTTTGGAGACGGGCAACTGCTCTGGGGAGAAGCCACCCAGCGCTTCGTTACACAGAGATGAAAAATCTACTTTAAGAGAAGACCCCTCCTCACCTGCGATTCCCGTCAAGCGAGTTTGATGGTTCCTTTGAAATAAATGCTTGTGCAACAACAGAGTGAATTGTACTAGAGGTGTGTGGGGGGAAGGAGTTTTAAGAAGGGAAGGAGAACTAAAGGCTGCCTGTTATTCACAGAATCACTGAATCTCAGGGGTTGGAAGGGACCTTGAAAGCTCCTCCAGTCCAACCCCCTGCTGGAGCAGGAACGCCCAGAGCAGGTCACACAGGAACGCCTCCAGGCGGGTTTGGGATGTCTCCAGAGAAGGAGACTCCACCACCTCCCTGGGCAGCCCCTGCCAGTGCTCCCTCACCCTCACCAGGAAGAAGTTTTTCCTCATATTCAAGTGAAATCTCCTCTGTTCCAGCTTGCACCCATTGCCCCTTGTCCTGTCATTGGGTGTCACTGAGAAGAGCCTGGCTCCATCCTTCTGACACTCACCCTTTCCAGATTTATAACCATTTATGAGGTCACCCCTCAGTCTCCTCTTCTCCAAGCTGAAGAGACCCAGCTCCCTC
Source organism: Jacana jacana (assembly GCA_013400555.1). Lineage (NCBI taxonomy): Eukaryota > Metazoa > Chordata > Aves > Charadriiformes > Jacanidae > Jacana > Jacana jacana. The sequence continues at coordinate 46,873 of VZTM01002771.1, read as the reverse complement.
AGCCTCTCCTCATGTTCACACTGCCTTCAGCACCTATAAATCCACTTCTTCAGGGCACCTAAGAGGAGTGGGTGGGTGCACACCCACTCACCTCCCAGCCCTGCAGATCACTCTGCCAGCAATAAAGGCTGAGGAGAGAATACCTAACAGATCTTCCAGCCCTTCCTCTCCCCGTATTTCTCTGCTACAAAGACACAAGAGTGTTTGACAATTTTTCCCCCCCAGAGACCCAGGCCTACGGTGCCAGCCGAAAATTACTTCATTGTCTTTTTAAGTAATGGACTCGTTAATTCTAATAGGTATTGATTGAGGAAAAATGTATTAGGTCCTCATTAACGAGCCTGTCCCAGTGCAAAGGCAACTCTTGCATGGAATAATGAATTTCCCCCCCGCTCAGTACGACACAGAAGAGGGTACATCGGAGAGAAGGCAACACAACACGTCCTGCCCGTCTGCAGGGGAAGGAGAGCCCAAGTGCAGCCCTGCATCTCCACTGTCCCCTCCCCAGAGTCCTCCCCAAGGGGCAGGTTAAGGCCACTTGGGTTAACCAGAACCCAGACCTCCAATTTTGCACAGTATCATCCCAACGCAGAGAGATCCACCCGGAGACCTGCACGTGCTCCACTTGCTCCAGGCTGAAAGGAGACCTTATCTATCACCCATCAACATCTGCTTCTCCCACCTCAGCGCCATCTCCAGCCTCCACAACCAGTCCCTTTTTTAGTTTTTAATTTTCTGGGGTTTGTTTTGCTTCTATTTTGAGACAGAAGCTGAAAGGCTCAGGAAACATGACTGTAGCTTCTCACTGCCCCCCAGGAATACATTTGCTGCTTTTATAATGTTGAAAAAGCAGCGATGGAGAGAAAAAGGAGGCAAGGAAAAACTCCAGAGGCAGAGAAACGAGATGACGCTCCCAGGTGAGACCTTAGGGACAGGAAATCACGCAGGATACATGAAAACACATTATTCCCAGCAAATTAAAGCTCCCCTGGTACCATCTATGGGCATTGGGGATAACCCACCTGGAGCGACAAACTGTTTGACGCTGGTGAACTTGGCTTTGTCGGACACGGTGGAGAGAGAGCAGCCTTTGGGGACCGTCCAGTCCCCGGCCCTGCCGGCCCTGTCCTTCTCTTCGGCCGTTTCGTACACCTCGACGTGAGGTGGCTTCTCCGTCAGGTTCTTACTGTAGTGACTCAGGCCGTACTGCGCGATCTGGATGGGGTAGAAATAGCCTTGAGGTCCCCACTGGGTAGATAACGGGACGCCTACGAGAGAGGAAGAAAAAGGAGTGGTTTATCAGTGTGTATTCAAAAGCCACTCTTCCTCCACACCTCATCACCCCCAGCAAACGCTATATCTAGGCTTCACCACTTTTAGACTCAAGGAAAGCCTGGCCGGGCTGGAGAGCTGGGCAGAGAGGAACCAGGGCAAGGGTAGGGTGCTGACCCTGGGGAGGAATCACCCCCTGCACCAGTACGGGCTGGGGAGGGATCTGCTGGAGAGCAGCTCTGAGGAAAAAGACCTGTGGGTCCTGGTGGACAATGAGCCAGCAATGGGTCCTTGTGACCAAGAAGGCTGATGGCATCATGGGGGGCATCAAGAAGAGTGTGACTGGCAGGTTAAAGGAGGTCACCTGGTCATTCTCCCCCTCTACTCTGCCCTGGGGAGGCCCCAACTGGAGCACTGGGACCAGGTCTGGGCTCCCCAGTTCCAAAAGGACAGGGAACTGCTGGAGAGGGCACAGCAGAGGAGCACCAAGATGATGAGGGGCCTGGAGCATCTCTCTGCCGAGTAAAGGCTGAGGGACCTGGGTCTGTTCAGTCTGGAGAAGAGAAGGCTGAGGGGGATCTGATCAACACCCAGAAATACTTCAAGGGTGGGTGTCAGGAGGATGGGGCCAGGCTTTTTCCAGTGGTGCCCAGGGACAGGACAAGAGGGAACGGGCACAAACTGGAACATGTGAAGTTCCATCCCAACATGAGGAGGAACTTGTTCCCTGTGAGGGTGTCAGAGCCCTGGCAGAGGCTGCCCAGAGAGGTGGGGGAGTCTCTGTCTCTGGAGACATTCAAACCCCCCCTGGACACATTCCTGTGGGACCTGCTCTGGGTGGCCCTGCTCTGGGTGGGGTTTGGACTGGGTGATCTCCAGAGGTCCCTTCCAACCCTGTATCATTCTGTGATTCTGTGAAAGTCCTGTTCCAGGAGAGAATTGCTCCCACTTACACCGAGATCCATAACCTAACTAAACTAAGCAGATTTGAGTGGCAGAGAAGTCCTTCTCGTGGCCTTCCACACATTCTCATTTAATTGTTTACTGAAGCATCACCCTTATTTTAAAATACATTTTAAATGGCCTAACAGATTTTTTCCTCCCCTGCTCCAGAGACCACTAAATCTCCAAACGATGTCACATCTAACGCAACCCTTTTAACGCCACATAAATCTTTCCAAATTTAGTGTGTGCGTGTTGTTATTAGCTTTTGGGAAGAGTTATTTGATGCTAAAAGAGCAATTTCACCCAGCATCCACAAATCTGCTCCAATTCCCTTTCACCACCTCCCAGGAGCTGCAGCCTCAGGTTTTGGGTGAAAACCCCCTCCTTCACGCCATAAATTGCTCATTGCATCACCGGCTGGGTGGGAAAGGAAAATAAACTGTGCAGAGGAGACTCCTGTCTACCCACAGGTCCCCAGGCAAGCGAACACACCATTAACACCGGGAGAAAGCAGGACTCTCCTGAAGCCTGCAGGTTTTTTGGGACTGGAAATACGAATCCAAAGGGGGAATGTATCCTTGTGACCCTCCTGCAGGAAACCGAGGACATTTAGCGCCGCAGAACCTTGGTGTGCACGTAAGCCAAGGGGAAAAGGAGAGGAAAATAAACAAGCTGACACTTGCACCCTTTTCCCCCTCAGCAACGTCAAGCTCAGAAACCAATTTCTCCTGAAGTGCAGTACAATGAAAAGATTATTTAAACTTAATGTATAAAAAGATACATCTTCACGCATATTTTGGTGCTTTGTGTTACTAATAAATCTTGCTGATGGAGTCAGGCTGGCTGATTGCTGCCTGAAGAGGAACCATCACGGGAAACATTCAAATACCACACAGGATCTCCCCTCCTGGAAGCCAGCTCGCTTATTAGCACTAAGCATTTGCAGCTGAGGGGGCATTCAGTGAGACTGAAATGTGGAAAAAAGAGAAAAAGGAAGAGAAAAAAGAGAAAAAAAGAGAAAAAGGAAAAAGAGAAGAAAAAAGAGAGAAGAGAAAAAGGAAAAAGAGAGAAAAGAAAAAGAGAAAAGGAAAAAAGGAAAAAGAAAAATGAGAAAAAGGAAAAAGAGAAAAAGGAGAAAGAAAAAAAGAAAAAAGAAAAAGAGAAAAAGGAAAAAGAGAAAAAAAAGAGAGAAAAAGGAAAAAGAGAGAAACTAAAAAGAGAAAAGGAAAAAAAGGAAAAAGAAAAATGAGAAAAGGAAAAAGAGAAAAAGGAAAAAAGGAAAAAGAAAAAAATGAGAAGAAGAGAAAAAGAGAAAAAAGAGAAAAACAGAAAGAAAAAAGAGAAAAAGGAGAAAGAGAGAAAAAGAAAAAAGAGAAAAAGGAAAAGAAAAAAGAGAAAAATAAAGAGAAAAAAAGGAGGAAAAAGAAAAAGAGAAAAAGAAAAAGGAGAAAGAAAAAGAGGAAAAGGAAAATGAAAAAAGGGGAAAAGGAAAATAAAAAAGAGAAAAGGAAAAAGGAGAAAAAGGAAAAGAAAGAAACCTGCCTTTAGAGCTTTACCTGAAATTCATACAAGATGCCAAGCTTCAGCTCTGCGGGTGCTAGGACACCCCGACAGGTAGCCTTGCAGGAAGAGAGCAGGGGGAAAGGCAGCAGGAGGGGTTCAGGTTTGTGGGTTTCTCTCTCCAGGGCTGGGACGCTGCCAGGCCAGAGCCCACAGCTCTCCGGGAAGGTGCCCCCATAGCACAGCCCCTGCCCTGCAGACTGCTGCTCTCCCCCCACCTTTGCCAGATAACAACCACCCCCTCACCAGCACCAAACCCCAGGCTCTGGCCCCAGGCTCCTCTATCATGGGTGGCAAAAAAACCCAAGCAAAAACCAAAGAAAAAAAGCAAGTTTTTTAGATAAATAACCACACTGTGGAGCATTAAAACGGGTGGGACTCTGGAGGTTTAGGAGAAAACAGGGAGGCAGAGCACCTCGCCTGCACAGCTGGCAGAAGGCTGGATTCCATCCCAGTTCTCAAGCAGAACTTGGGAATTTTATTGTTGTCCTCAGCAGATTTAATGAGGGCGAGAGTGAAAAACAATAATAAAAATGTGAAAGTAACATTAAAAAAAAACCCAAAAGCCAAAAAAAAGTCCCCAAACAACTGCTATCTTCTATGCACTGATTTATCCGACTCCCTCACAGACAAACTGACGGCCCGCCATGCCGGCTCCCTCCGGGGAAAGGGCTCCCCTCTACACAGCCGAGCCCCACCGAGATGCATGGAGGTCCCTCTGGGTTAGTCCTTAAGTGAAAGCTGGTCTTTAATTTCCGAGGGGTCACAGCACCACGCTCCAGGACAGCTTCACAGACTGGGTATTTTTTTTAATCTGAAGCTCGACAAGACTTTTCTGCCACCAAATCTCCGCCGCGACGCGGGAAGACCTGGCGCCCCAACTACCGACTGCAGGCTGGAGTGAAAGTGCAAATGGGGATGGTTTTACTGTATATTAATTTTTATCAATTTTATTCAGGGATGCTTCAAGAGCTTTGAGAGCTTTTTGACCCTCCTGTGGTTTTCTGAAACCTCCTCTCCTTGCCTCGGGCGGGAGGACCTCTCACAGGGCACGGGGAGGATTTGCTGCATCTATAAAATCCTCAGTTTTACATTTTACAGTCGTTGTGGCTGCATGACAGATAGGCCAAGTGACCCTGGAGATGCCAAAACCTGGACAGAAGCCTCCTGGCACCTCTGGAGTTTGCTGCAACCAGTAAAACCAGAGAGGCAGGAGAGGAGCTGGGAAAACTCGAGTAGATGAGCTGTGGTGTTAGGGGATCTGGTGTAGGGGAGAACTTTGTAGAGTGGGGCTGATGGTTGGTCAATGATCCCAAGGGTCTCTGCCAACCTGGAAGATTCTATGGTTCTATGAATGGCCACAAGTTGGACCAGGGGAGATTTAGATGAGATGTCAGGACAACCCTTTTCTCCCCAAGAGTGGTCAGGCACTGGGATGGCCTGTCCAGGGAAGTGGGGGAATCACCTGGTGGGGTTCAAGAACCATCTGGACGAGGTGCTACAAGCCATGATTCAGTAGCTCAGTGGGCAGGATTGGTGACAGGAGGAGGGTTGGACTGGATGATCTTGTAGGTCCTGTCCAACCCTGCATTTCTATGACTTCTATGATTCTAAAACCCAGCACGAGGCAGAGACCACCCACCGTTTCTCAGAGTCGGTGGGTGGGGTTTTTATGAGTCTATCACACCAAAATTAACATCATTTTGTGTCTCAAATGACGGCAGCCAATTCTGAGTATTTAAAAACAAACAAACAAATAAATATATAAAATGCTTGAGACAAACCTTCAACGCCACTTATACACTTGACTCTGTCTCGGACCTCCACGTTGTAGCCCTCGAAGGACATGAAGACCCCGTCGGGGTGGTAAGGTGCTCGCTGTGTGTATACTTTGGAGTAGCTATGAGAGAATTCAAACCTGTCATAACCATCGTACTGAGCAATTTTCCCATAAACCTCAAAGTATTTCTCTACCCAGCTGAACGGCAGGAAGACCTCGTTGCCTTCCCTCCTCCCTTTCACGGTGTGCTCGTCATTGATCAGACAGTCAATCTCCTCGTACTTCAGCCCCGGGGCTTTGTTGAAGCCCCCGGCGATGGGGGGAGCCTTTTGCTGCTCCTGGGGCGATGCCTCCTCGCTCTGCTGCCGGGAGGGGTCGCTCTCGGAGGCGGCGGCGGCTCCTCCTCGGTGTTCGGGGCCGGGAAGGCTCCGGGGGAAGGGGCCGGCTCTGTCGGAAGAGCATCGGTTCCAAAGCAGCACCATCAGCAGGGTGAAGAGGGCGCAGATGATGATCAGAGTCTTGTAGTTGACCCGAGCTGCCAAGCAACGCATATTCACACCATACCTGCAACAACAGAGAGGGGAGAGGCTTTTTAGAAGCGACAATTAATGGCTAGAGCTGTTGGTTCTGCTAATTGGGAGACATCCTGGAGCCCATCTGGTGGGACACAGAATCCCAGAACGGCAGGGGTTGGAAGGGACCTCTGGAGATCATCCAGTCCAAGCCCCTGCCAAAGCAGGTCCACCCAGGAACACGTCCAGGCAGTTTTAGAATGTCTCCAGAGATGGAGACTCCACCACCTCTCTGGGCAGCCTCTGCCAGGGCTCTGCCACCCTCACAGGAAAGAAGTTTCTCCTCATGTTGAGATGGAACTTCCAATGGTCAAGTTTGTGCCCTCTGTCCCTTGTCCTGTCCCTGGGCACCACTGAGAAGAGCCTGACCCCATCCTCCTGACATTAGCTCTTGCTCAGCATCAATGAGGTTCCCTCTCTGTCCGCTCTTCTCCAGCTGAACAGCCCCAGATCCCTCAGCCTTTCCTCAGCAGAGAGAAGCTCCAGTCCCTCATCCTCCTCACAGCCCCCGCTAGACTCTCTCCAGTAGTTCCCTGTCCTTGAACTGGAGGGCCCAGAACTGGTCCCAGTGCTCCAGCTGTGGCCTCCCCAGGGCAGAGCAGAGAGGGAGGATGATCTCCTTCCACCTGCTGGTCTTTTAAATTGCATCCTTTTTAATGCCCCCACGACAGGGTTGGGTGGGAAAGGGACAGCTGGGGGCACCTGGGAGAGAATTTGGGGTTTTCCAGCTCTCCACAAGCACCGAGCTCAGAGGTACCGAGTCACGATTCGCCTCCTGCCTGCGACAGCAGATTGTCTCACCAAGCACAAAGGATGCAAACAAACAGGGGCCATCCCTTCTACATTAAAAGCTGGATGTTAATGAGGCCCTGAGCAGCCACCAGGACTTGGCAAACTAACTCCCACCCGCCTCAGCGCCCAGGAGGAGGAGAAACCCCCCAGCAGAACATAACCCCCACCTACCCTGCTCCACGAAAGAGAGCTCTCCAGCAGAACAGCCCTACAGTCAAACCCCGGAGCCTAGAAATAGTCGTGGTTCCCACCGCGGAATCACTGAGACACCTACGTAAAAGCAGATGGTTATTTTTGCCCCTTTTTTGTTGTTTTTTTTAAGCACAAGCTATAAACATTTTCTGGGATGAAGTTCAGCACTCAAGGCTGGATCAATTCTAGGTGTTACCGCGCCCTAGAGGGAGCTTTTAAACCCAGAATGTGGAGGAGGAAGAGGAGGAAGAGGAAGAAGAAGAGGAGGAGGAAGATGGCTGATACTGGGGGACAATAGAGATGGAGCTGTGGAGGGACGGTGCCAGCAGCACCAAGGGGGGGACTGGGAAAGTTCGGTATCATCCCTGGGGACAGGACCTCCACAGGCTGACGTGTCCCGCTCCCCCAGGAGAAGGCAGGAACGATGTAAAGCCTCTCTGGGGATTTGATGTATTGATTTATTTTCTGGGAGATAAACACACAAAGCACGCTCCAGCTACAGCCCTGCTGGGGGGGCAGGCAAGGGAAATAAAGCCCCAAATTGAAGGGATTTCAGCACGTTTTGCTCAGAAACCCCAACTTTTTGCCGAGGGAGCGAAGTCATTGCAAACAGCCGACACGTGCGTTGTTCATAGAATCATTCAGGTTGGCAGAGACCCCTGGGATCATCCAGTCCAACCATCAGCCCTGCTCTACAAGCTCTCCCCTACACCAGATCCCTCAACACCACATCCAATCTACTCTGAAACACAGTCAGGGATGGGGATTCCACCCCCTCCCTGGGCAGCTGATTCCACTGACTGACCACTCTCTCTGGGAAAAACTTTTTCCTCATGTCCAGCCTAACCCTACCCTGCTGCAGCTTGCAGCCATTCCCTCTCCTTCTGTCGCTCATTGCCCGTGAGAAGAGACCAGCACCAACCTCTCTGCAATGGCCTTTCAAGCAGTTGTAGAGAGGGATGAGGTCTCCCCTCGGCCTTCTCTTCCTCACACTAAACAATCCCAACTCCCTCAATCGATCCTCATCAGCCTTATTCTCCAGGGCTTTCATTAGTTTCGTTGCCCTCCNGTGACCGGCCGCCAGCTGGATTGAACTCCATTGAGCACCACCCTTTGGGATCGTCCTTCCAGCCAGCGCTGGATCCAGCAGATCCTACGCTCATCCAGGCCATGAGCAGCCAGTTTTTCCATGAGAATGTGGTGGGGGACAGTGTCAAATGCTTTTCTAAGATCCAGATAGATTATATCCACTGTCTTCCTCCCATCCAACAATCGGGTCATCAGAGGCGCAGGAGTATCCAAGATACACTCCATAAAACCCCCATTAAGGAGAAGTTTCCTTTCCCCTCCCTGCTCAGCCACTGCACCCCAGCCACTCGGTTTGTTTCTAAACCTTTGCTTAATTACAGCCCCATCTGACACCCCCGGGGAGGGCTCGGGGCGGGGGGGGGGGAGAAGGGCTGTCATGCCCGCATGGTCCAACCATGGTTCCCAGAAGGTGCTCCAGGAGAACGGTGGTGGATACTGGGGATATTCTGCTGAGAGGTGGGAGTCAACCACACAGCAATTAGAAGGAGCTTCACCTCGAATTCCACACCCCACCTCACCTTTTTAAATGGAAACAATCAATTATCTCCCACTGGTTTTATGCTCCCACACCGTAAGCGCCATCTGGCCCTTTAAAAACCGGACTTGAAAAGAGAAGTGTCTTATTTTCTGAAAGCCCAGTTTACTACAAGCTTTTAGAGCACACAAATTTATCTGTATAATTGGGGGTTGGTGGAACTGCCGGCAGAAGAGTAAATCCAATTTTCTGCATCAGCAAATAATTTTCAGGGATGGTGCTTCCAGGATGACCTGGACAAATATGCTCCTTTCTGGGTTTTTTTAACACCAAGGGCTAATTCACTTTTAAATTGGGAACGGCGTTTCCGACACGCTTCACCCCTGCCTATAAAACTCAAAATTAATTAAGCCATCTGGCTTAGCAGGGGACGGGGAGAGAGGGGTGGGGAACCACCACCACCACCACACTTCTCCCACCCCTCTCAGCCCATTACTCCAGGGTGTTAAACTGCTGTGAAAAGGTCCCGGCTGAGCAGCCATTCCTACACAGCTTTGATTTTATTTGGGTTCTGCTGCTTTGGACAGGGAGGAACCTGGGGGTTTGAAAAGCATCTCCTGCACTCGCTGGGCGGCTCCAGGGAAGAGCAGGAGATTGATCCAGGTCGGAGCATCCACACCTTCCTGGCAACAACGCTAAATATTCATTATTATTGTTTTTTATGAACTATAAATGAACCAAAGAGGAGTATTTTCAGAGAACCATCATGTTAAGTCTCACCCATCACCGAAAAACCCCTAATAATCTAGAAATATCAGTGTGGGAGAAAGGCTTTATTCCAGGTTAAATGGAGAAGTGGGGCTTTGTTCAACTGCCGTTGAAAAAAATAACTCAGGATTTCAACAGCAGAAAGAGACGATTTAAGCCCCACAAAGGGACTGTGTTAAATCGGTTTATTCCCCTGCTGCCCCTCTGGAAAGGATCTCATCACCCCATGTTTGAAAGGAGTACAACACGGGAAAGTAGCTTTGAGGTATGAAGTGACACATCCCCAAGGCCCAGGTTTCTTTTCTCCTCTTTTGGCAGGACGACAAACCTTGTCCTTCCATTAACGCTGGAGCTACGGGTTTAAAGGGCAAATACTTCTCAGAAATCTGGGATCTCAGAATTCCTCTAATTCCCACAGCGAAATTCCGCTCTGGGATCCAGCAGGGGGATGCTCTGCAGCGATTCACACCCCCCAGGCAACAACGCAGAGCATCTGCAAATCCAGACTTGAGCAGCTTCCACCCCGTTTGCTGCTGCACAAACCATCATGGACATCCTAACTCACCTCCCTTCCTCACAGCACAAACCATCATGCACATCCTAACTCATCTCCTTTCCTTACAGCACAAACCATCATGCACATCCTAACTCCCTTCCCTACAGCACAAACCATCATGGACATCCTAACTCACCTCCCTTCCCTACAGCACAAACCATCATGCACATCCTAACTCAACTCCTTTCCTTACAGCCCAGGCGACTCCTTTCAAACGTGCCCCCAAAATGGGGATGCAATGAGAGAAACTGCGAATCAGAGAAATTTTGGCGATTCCCTGAGGTGCCCAGGCATCCAAAACGCTGGGTTTCATGCAAAGAACAACTGGATTAAAGAGAAATAAAATCTTGCTTTATTAACAATGCCTGGAAAAGGGAAAAAACCCCCAATCTCAGTATTCCGTGCTGTGAATTAGGAATGCAGGTTCCAGCTGTGTGTCTGAGGGTGACAGATCCAGTCCTGCTACTCCGTTCTTACATAAAACCAAGCTATTTGCATTTTGCATTCTAAAAATACATCTTTCCCTCTCTCTCTCTCTCAGGAAGCCCCGTGTAAGACAGGTTTTTTGATCTGCAAAACTGTGTTGAATACATTAAAAGGAAGAATTTCTCTGCGTGTGCAAGAGGAAGATTATACACAGGGATGTATTTACATGTATATATCTATACACACACACACATCATAGAATCATAGAATCATTTAGGTTGGAAGAGACCCTTGGGATCATCAAGCCCAACCATCAGCCCTACTCTACAAGCTCTCCCCTACACCAGATCCCTCAACACCACATATATATATATGAATATATATACACACAAGTTATACACACAAGTTCTTTTCCAATGAGCACTGCCTTGACCATTTCCTTTTCATCAACACCAACAGCCACCCAAACACTAACCCTCCAGCCCATCCTTCCACTCCCTTCCAGCTGTGGGAATTGACTGGAAAGCTACCAGGACATTTAGCATTTCTTTGGCTTTCCAGGAGCCCTTGAGACAGAACTATCCCAATAAACCCTCCTAGCTGCATTACGGTATCTCCATGGGAGATACTGGGGAGCGTTAACCTGGACCTGGTGGATTCCAGCAGGCACTGGATCACACCCTCCTCTCTTTGAGACACGTTTTCCACCTCAGCGACCGAGGGGATCGGTGCTGTGTTTCCACGCACCGAGGTGTCCACTGGATCCTTCTGACGTGTCCATAGCACTAGTTGTGCTCACAGTGCCAGTTGTGTGTCTGAGGGTGACAGAAGGTCCTACTGAAGGTCCTGAAGCTGAACCAAATTTTAACTGAATGGCAGAGCCTTTCCTTGAGCTCATCCGAGCACTAACATTCCATTTACTTCTGTCCTTACCACCATTAAATTCTCCTTGGCACTATTAAATACTGCCTTGTATATAATGTATATTTATATAATAAAGGGATTGGATTTACTGCCAAAAACCTGAAAGAGGACTCTATTTCTTTGAAACCCCTGAGAGACCAGAGCAAAATTCCAAGCAGAGGAATGAAGATGCCCTGCCTCCACCATCACGGTCACCACAGACACCCAGGGGACAGGACGGCCCTTGGATTAACCTGAACAACTCTGGAAGAAAAACTGGGAAAGCCCAAATGAAGAATAAAACCTAGGAACAGAAGAATTTCTGTAATTTCTCCAGTAAACCCTGCGCCTCAGTGTGAGCAGGACCAGGTTTCATCCCCTGTGTCACTTCACCAGCGGAGATGGACACGTTTTAAGACATTCATTTTCAAGTTGTATCTTCAAAAGGGAGCTAAAATAATTAGCTTCCTATTCCCGTTATTCCTTTCCACGGCCCTTACACAGGAACAAACTGCACTTTTCCTGACGTGGTTTCCATAAAACCACATCTGTCTGTGCTTCCTGGGGTGTGATGAGCAGGTGGAGCAGAGGACGGGCACCAAATCCCAGGTGGAAATGCTGGGCACGGGATCCCTCCTGATCCTTCACTGGTCACCACTCAGCTTCGAAGCCTGGGATGAAGATGGGAGGCTCCTCTCTTGGACACCACTATCAATCCAGGCCGTTTGTGCATCCAGCAGGGAATGCCATGGTCGTGTTTCTAAGAGATATGTTCAGCACAGGAGGACCTGGGGATACCTTCCAGGAGGGAAGATGCAGCTTCCCAGGCACAGAAGCACCGTCTGTACCTCCCAGGAGAGCAGAAAGGAAAGAGGCTCTGCAAAAAGCCCTTCTGCCTTCCCCATCGCAGTCGTGGTGAAGGGGGTGACCTGCAGCGCTCCTCAGACTCACCACCACGATCTTGTTTCCAAGAGTGAGATTTGTTTCTGCAGAGGGGGGAGATGTCAGGGCTGCTGCTGTCCCTCTGCCACCACAGGGTTTTATCACCGGCGTCGGTCCTCATGGGGTCTGGGCTTCCACAGCCTGAACCTACTTCCATGGGGAAAGGGATGCCCAGAGCTCTCCTGAAAGAATGCATCTTCAGGTGGTTTTCCAGTCTCACTTGAACATCCAGAGTTAAAAGAGAAGCACTATGACACCAGTGGCGCGTGGTGACACCACACACAACAGTTTGCCAAAGGGTTGATGCGTTTTACCCAGGACAGAGGGGAGAATTATTTAAGGATTTCTCCCAGCTCCCCCAGGTCCCGTGGGTGCAGGTCAGGGGTGACACCACGCTGACGGTGGCAGCAGGATGGACGCCGAGAGGAAGACGGCTGCTGGCCACGTGCTTGTACTCATTTTTCACCGTTATCCCCCGTTTCCCCTGGGTGACACCAACGAGCTGCCGGTGGCCACTTCAGTGCTGTCGCTTCTGTTTTCACTCACGTTGCCTGGACCAGCTTTTAATGACCCAGATCAATGATTTTTCCAACCACCAGAGCTGACTCGCGTTCAACTCGAGTTAAAAAGCCCCGGAGGACGCGTCACGTGGGGCAAGAGCCCGGTTTCCACGGCCCTGCAGCCCCCCCGTGCTCGCAAGGGCAAAGAGCTCCAAGCGTTTTGGAGCGGGTTAACGATGCTGAAGGTCCTTCCTGAACAAACAGCCGAGAGAGGACTCAAGGCACCAAAGTCCCTTCTTCCCAGGAACACGCCGGGGTCGGGAGCAAGTTAAAGCCTCGGCATTTAGACCCTCTGTGTTTAAACAATAATCAGGAGCGAGTCGCCCACCGAGTCCCGCAATGGTCTGTGTCCGCTCGGGAAGAGAAAAGACTGTTTTCACCAAAAGCTGGGATTTCTGCTGAAAAGCGATAAGCCACCTATTTACTTTGAAGCCTCGGTGCCAGACTAAGCCATTTAGCACAGAGTGGGGGGGGGGCAACAAACCCCCACCCCGAACAGGGGCTGCCAATCTGAGATATGTCCCACTCGGTGTATTTAAAGAGGAGAAACAGCGCACACTTTAACAACATAAAGCAACACGACTGGAACCTCACCATACACCCAAACCTATGAGTTACACCCGGTTACACACTAACTCTCAGGCAGATTCCACACCCCCCACCCCCCCCCATTTCCTGTTTTCCTGTTTATTCCACGCAGCAAAACCCTATTTATGCTCAGCGGATAATGGAAAAACCAAAGAACTCCGGGATTGCTTTCAATAACCCTGGAAAATTCTTGTTGATAATTGTGAGGACATCCAAATTTCACATCCTCTGCCAAAGCTTACTCGTGATGGAATTTACCGACCGTCTGACTTCCTGATGGCTCCACGTGTCCCAGGCGGGTTTCACCTGCAGCCTCAAACCTGCTGGTGGTGGCTGCGTGGATTCACCCCCCTACCAACTGCTTCATCACGCATCTCCTTCCCGTGACACATACAAACTACACACAAACTACACACAAACTACACACAAACTAGCACCGGGGGATTTTGCCAACCACCGGACCTGGAGGTGTTACACATCGAGGAAAAAAAATCATAGAATCACAAAATTCTTTGGTTGGAAGAGACCCTTGGGATCATGGAGTCCAACCATCAGCCCTACTCTACAAAGGTCTCCCCTACACCAGATCCCCCAACACCACATCTCATCCACTCTGAAACACACTCAGGGATGGGGACTCCAGCCCAGTCCAGGCTCTGACCACTCTTGCTGGGAAGAATTCTTGCCTCATGGCCAGCCTAACCCTACCCTGCTGCAGCTNAGAAGTTTTTCCTCATATTTAACTGGAATCTCCTCTGTTCCAGCTTGCATCCATTGCCCCTTGTCCTATCACTGGGTGTCACTGAGGAGAGCCTGGCTCCATCCTCCTGACACTCACCCTTTACATGTTTATAAATGTTATTAAGGTCACCCCTCAGTCTCCTCTTCTCCAAGCTCAAGAGACCCAGCTCCCTCAGCCTTTCCTCCTATGAGAGATGCTCCACTCCATCATCTTGATAGCCCTGCCCTGGACTCTCTCCAGCAGTTCCCTGTCCTTCTGGAACCGAGGGGCCCAGAACTGGACACAATATTCCAATTCCAGAGAACCTCTCTCCATCTATTAACCACCCCACTTCTAATACAGCCCAGGATGCCATTGGCCTTCTCGGCCATAAGGGCACAGTGCTGGCTCATGATCATCCTGCTGCCCACCAGGACCCCCAGGTCCCTTTCCCCAAGGCATACAATTTATCTGAATGCTAACCAGGGCAAGCTGGGCCCAAGGGACAAACCTAACAAACCTCATATACTTGTAAGATTTTCTTTGTGCTGGGTTTGCCTGCATCCAGGGAGTATTTTAAAGCACACGGTGCCTTGTCAAGATTTCCCAGCACTTAAGGAAGCCCCAAGCAATCAGGGCCATACAAGCAGCCAGGAACGCTTCTCCCGTGACGGAGCGGAGATTACCAGCCCCTCTGCTGGCTCTTTAGCACAGATTTATGTCTAATCCTCCCCGCTCCCAGTGCTCCATCTGTGGATGATTAGACAGAGAGGATCTAAAATATAAAGTGAAGAAGCCGTACCCAGCAGCTTACCCTACAGTTTTTCCAGCCCAATTAGAGCCTAATACAGGGTTATTTGTATCAACACATCTATTTCTAAGCGGCAGAAAAGCCTGTTGCTCTGTAATAGTTAATTCAGAAAAGTCAAAGTGCTTTTCTAGGGCTGCCCATGGTATCACTTCGTATTGAAAGCTGAGATTTTCATCTAAGTTCAGGATGAGCCAAGCCCAGTGTTGGCATTACCCATGCAGATACTTCATTGTCAAGTTTTTCAAACAGATTTAAGCCTGGAGAGGCAGGAAGCAACTGCACCCTCCCTGGGGTGGACAGCCGTCTTCTGCCAGTGGGTGCACAGACAGACAGACAGACCAGTCTCTGCTCACAAACCACCAGTCAGAATAAACTATTGCCCCACACAACAGCAGGGTTTTAGTGGCAGGCAGGCCTTTTACTGCCGTGAGATCTGGAATGATTTATGATCTCAAGTTGTCGTTGGTGGTAGAATAATATGAAAATTGGAAAAAAACTTGCACACTCCATTGCAGGGAAGCGGAGGAGTTGCTTCGAGCTGGGTAACCCAGTCTGAGCCTGGCTTTCAACAGGAGGTGGGGCTGGATGATCTCCAGATGTCCCCTGCCACCTCCATTCGTCCAGGGATTCACAGCAAGAAGCCCTAAGGGCGCACACACACCAGATCTCTTCATGCTGGTCCCAGACACAGGTACTGGTTCTCTCACCTCCTGCATACGCTGTGTGCTTTATTAATTAAAAAGAAAATAAATAGTGTAGCTCAAAGAGTGACTGAAATCTGAAGTAGATAGAAAAGAGTAATTTTTCTAAGATGGTCATAGGGTGTGTTCCCTTGTTCTGGGTTTCTCCAAACGGTGGGTTTCTCCATGTTGCTTTGCCCAGGGCATTGGGACCAGCTGGTCAGTCCCAGCCACGAGCTCTCGGGAGACTCTCAAGGTGCCTTTGTTTTTCCATTAAATCTAGTACAGAGCATCGCTGCAAATCCCTGAAGGTGAAGTTACCTGTATATCATATTTTCATGCCATATCAGGAAAACCAGTTAGCAGGGACTGCTGCTGCAATTATGACCCATTTATTGTACAGTCTAATAAATCTACTTGCTTTCCAGATGGATTAAGCTATTAAAGCCCTCACTAATGGCACAAACAGTAACTCCAGAAACTAGCTGCTGCTCACGTAGGCATCACACTGCCTCTTTCCAAGCAATCAAGTATCCTATTGTGACTGCACAGATTAACAAAGCAAAAGATGAAACCATTCCATCATTTTCCCTCATATTTTGGCTTTGAAAGCGATGCCCGAGCAGATCTCAAGGCAGCAGCATTTGGGGCTATGAGAAGGCCCTCGGGAGGAGTCTGGAAATATTATTCCAGGAGGCAAAGCTCTGTCCTGGGACAGAACCAGGGAGCCCCCAGCATCGCTGGGTTACAGCACCCTTTCTGGATGGCACTGGCCCTGGCTGTGACTGCAACTCCNCCCTTCTGGAACTGTGAGACCCAGAACTGGTCCCAGTGCTCCAGCTGGAGCCTCCCCAGGGCAGAGCAGAGGGGGAGGATGAGTTCCCTCCACCTGCTGGCCACGTTCTTCTTAATGTGCCCCAAGAGACCATTTGGCCACAAGGGAGCATTGTTGGCTCATGGTCAACTTGTTGTTCACCAGGACTCCTAAAGTTCCCCTCTGCAGAGCTGCTTTCCAGCAGGTCAGCCCCAAACCTGTCCTCTCCTGGATGCCACTGCTCCCACCTTCAGCTCAAATGGGTTTTGTGCACAGGCATTACAGCTGCAAGTTCTTCTGCCTTCCTAGAACAACGTAAAACGCCCGATTTCCAACTATTTGTCCCCATAAAGTACGAATCCAACAATGAACCAAACGGGGGACGCCCCTTACTTACACCTTTTTTCCTTGCAGAGCTGTCTGGTGAGATGGGGTGGGTGGACTGCCAGGAAAGGTCTCACTGTGGGTTAATCATTCAGAGCAAGGAAAAAACCAGCAAAAAAGGCAAACTGCAGGCAGCACCCGCTGCTTTGTGGGCACAGATGCATCATGGACTCCATCCCTCCGTGCAGCCTGGCTGGCAAAAACGAGCCATTGGGTGGGTTTGTTCCTCTGGGTCGGTAATAACTTCCTCATAACCAGGCGTCTGATCACAGCCCTGAAGAAGAAAAAGCACATTTTTGCATCAAGAAAGCAAGAGCCAGCAGATGTCCTTCCTTCATCCTCTCTCTCCTGCCCCTGGCCATGCAGTCGGAGGGTCCCCGGGTGGTGGGCACCCAGGGCTGACGCTCCAGCTCCCCCCAAGAAGAGTAGGGCTCATAAGAGCAACTGGACCAATTATTTTTACTAAGCCACATGTTTTTACCCAAGTGAAATACCTCCATTCACACCCTTGTTATCCCCCCAAACCAGCCTCTGCAGTATCTCCGATACCAGCTCCTCCAGTCCTGCAGTCCCCACACCCATCGCATTCAATCACCTGCCCTGACAATGATGGCATTATCCTGTCACCTCCTGTTTGTTACCCACTTAGGGAAAAAATTACAAAAGAGAAGCCTTTTCTTTTATAGTGATGACAGAGAGTGACGAAATCTTCAGTGACCATAAACCCCCATCCCTCTCCGCCCCACGTCTGTCCCAGAACCACCCAGCCAGACCAGCACTGAGACTATCTGCCTTTCCCAAAATACAAGCATTTGAGTCCAGAAAAGTAGCACTTTTTGGGGTTTTTTTTGGTCCAAGAGCTACTTTATCTGCTTATTGCAATGAAAACATTTAAGGGCTAAACCTACAGCTGGGATCCTCAAAACATGTTGTACCCCCAGATCCCCAGGTTCCAGCTCCCTTAGGCAGAATAACTGTGGAAACATGAAGACAAGGCAATTATTCTGGTTTTTGGCAGCAGTCTCTCTAATGGACCAACACACTGATTTATATCCCCCAACAACTTTGCTGACAGAAAGCCTGCCAGCTGGTTAAACCATTATAACCTGTCTCTTAAAGGTGGGAAGGTATTTTACGTTTAAGCCACAGTCAGGGAATAGTCAGATGCTAAGGGAAAGCAGGCGAGGCCAGCACGGAAAGGCACATTAAAGGAATGTGAGGAGCGACCCAGTCCAGCGGCACAGAACCACAGAATCTCAGGGATTGGAAGGGACCTTGAAAGCTCCTCCAGTCCAACCCCCTGCTGGAGCAGGAACACCTAGATCAGATCACTCAGGAACGCCTCCAGGCGGGTTTGGAATGTCTCCAGAGAAGGAGACTCCACCACCTCCCTGGGCAGCCCCTGCCAGTGTTCAGTCACTCTCACTGTGAAGAAGTTTTTCCTCATATTTAACTGGAATCTCCTCTGTTCCAGCTTGCATCCATTGCCCCTTGTCCTATCACTGGATGTCACTGAGAAGAGCCTGGCTCCATCCTCCTGACACTCACCCTTTACAGATTTATAAACATTAATAAGGTCCCCCCTCAGTCTCCTCTTCTCCAAGCTCAAGAGACCCAGCTCCCTCAGCCTTTCCTCCTGTGGGAGATGCTCCACTCCATTATCTTGGTAGCCCTGCCCTGGACTCTCTCCAGCAGTTCCCTGTCCTTCTGGAACTGAGGGGCCCAGAACTGGACACAACATTCCAGATGGGGTCTCACCAGGGTAGAGTAGAGGGGGAGGAGAACCTCTCGTGACCTACTGACCACCCCCCTTCTAACACACCCCAGGATGCAGTAATCTGAATTTTGATCGTGGCACTGGAGAGAAGATAAGCCACATAACTCGTGGTCTATTTAGCCCTGAAAAGCCAGAACACATCTACTGTGGAAACCCCTTTCCGCAGCGCAGCGTTGCGCACATGAGTACCTAAGGCTGCTGAGACACACAAAAAAAAGCAGAGTTTTCCCCTCCTGCTTCTCTTTTCATGGCACAGCGATCAAACCTACACCCCTGCAGGAAAGATTGGAGGGTCTTTTAGAGGAAAAAAAAAGACCTACTTGCTTTTCAAGGTGCGGACGCAGGATTTCCAACCGAATTCTAGGCGGGATTTATGCATGGCCCAAACCCCTTGGTATTTAAGGTGCACACCCTGCAACAGCGCAGGATAAAGCAGCAGGAGGTTACGTATCTTTGCTCCTCTACGGCTCAGAGCAACAGAAATTAAAGAAGAACATCGACCCTGCGTTTAACACAACAGCTTTCACCGAAGAAAAAAGCCAGGTCTCCTTTCAGCAGCCCAATATTCTTGCCCAGGGAGGTGGTGGAGTCCCCATCCCTGACTGTGTTTCAGAGTAGATTGGATGTGGTGTTGAGGGATCTGGTGTAGGGGAGAGCTTGTAGAGTAGGGCTGATGGTTGGACTTGATGATCCCAAGGGTCTCTTCCAACCTTAATGATTCTATGGTAAGTCCCGCACATCCCAGGCAGCTTCCCCGAGCCAGCACTGGGAACTCACTCACCCAGGTCCCTCATTTACTGCTTACCTTCTGCTGAAAACACACGTTTGAAGACCCAAAACACAAAGCCTGAAGCTTGGATTCCCTCATCGGTGGAAAAGAGGGGGCAACACCCCAAACCCCGCTCTCCGCCAGAGCTCCTTCTGCATACGCTCCCCCTGGAAACAACCAGCAAGAGAACGCACAGCCCAGGATCCCAGTGAGATTTTTCACTGTGGCTTTTACACTTTACTCCTCAGAGACGCCTGGAGGGTGGCTCCTGGTTCCATACCCGTCAGCATCTACACTCCCCAGCTGAATTCCATGAGCACCTACACTCCCCAGCTGAATTCTCTCACTGAAGGTCACGCCGCCGCCGCCAGCACCACCACCACCCAGGCGTGACACAGAGTCACCTCCTTCAGTTTCCTGAGGAACTGGGAAATACCAGCTGTAAAGCATCAGGCAGCTGGAGCAGCACCAGCCCTCTTCATTCTGAAAAAACTATTAAAACTGCATTTATGTGTTTTGCCCTCAGCATAAGCTCCAGGAAACCTTTTATACAAACTGGAAAGGAAAAACATTTCACCCCAAGTGCCAAGAGAGCTCCGTGCCCCTGACCCTCCTAGACCTCCTGACCCTTCTCATTGCCCCAGGAAGCCCCAAATTCGCTTTGAACTTCTCATTTCTTCCTCACCGGCTTCCCCTCCAGGAAATTCCAGCTAAAAAAGAAAACTCCTGATTATTTCAAACACCCTCATTCTCTTCCCGCCGTTAAGCAGCCCGAATGGCAGCAGCCCGTGTGTCGGCGGTTCCTTTCCCAGCAGGGCTTGGCAGACGGTGACAGAGGGGACAGAGACGGCAGGCACTGCTGCTGCCAACTCATTACACCACTGACACGAATCCCCTACAAAGCTGGCCCCAAATTAGGACCGGGGCAGCTGGCACGGGTCCGGCGTGGCTGCTCGCAGGCAGCCCTCGAATTAAAATAGAAGAGCCCGTCTCGTCCGAAGGCTCCTCCCATTTAAGAGGAGACAAGACCTTTGGAGAGGACACACACTTCACCCTCAAAAAAGAAATAAAGTCACAGGGTTTCTATCAAGCAGATAAACTTTGGTTAAACGTGGGGCAACACCTCCCCGGAAAGCTCAAGCCCCCAGGAACCCCCAAAACTCCCAGTTTTGGTTCACTGATGATTAGAGTCGTTACTGGCCCAAACCATGGAGGGTGATGGGACTCATACAACCTCTGAAGGTCCAACTTCATCAGCTTTTTTCCTTAAGTGATGGAAAAAAGCAGAGCTCACGGCAGTAACGCTGCCTATAGCAGAGAAATAAATGCAACCTGGCTTAAATTAAAGGAACTGCCTAAAAACGCCTCATTTTTCCTCATTTAGCAAACCCTGGCGCTCGGTACGGATGGTTCTCAGGGAAGGAGTTACTGATGGTAGTTACTCAATTGCAGAATTAAAGGTTTCCGTGAAATTTTGCTGCTTCAATTATTTTGAAGATAATGACCTGGACAACAATAAGCAACGCCACTTTAAAACTTGATTCAAGGGTCTTCCCACAAAGTTTTGAAACTCTGATTGTCAATTTTTTTTGTGGGTACTTCCTCACAGCATTCCTGTCAAGAAAAAACACCGAAAATACTTTTCCTCAGAGTCCATCCTGGAATATATCAGTAGTGGCTGCACCTACCGGTAAACACAAAGTAAGCGGTGCCTGTGCGTGGCCCTGCTCCTGGAATAAGGCTTCCCAGGGATCTGTAAATGAAATTATCCCTACCAGGGAAGGGTGTCAGAGCTGTAGGTGATGGGGACGATGGGTTGAGCAGAAGAGCATCTTCTCTGGGATCCTCGAGCCGCCTGTTTCTGGGAAAAGAAGCCACGTTTCCCTCTCCCTACCCCTCGCATCGAGCTCCGTCTGGCACTTGGTTCTCCCAGTAACAGCCTGTCCCAACAGAGTTTATGTTTAGACTCTGGCACTAAACCCCAGCAAATGTGTTTGGAAACCTTCTGTTTCTAGATAATTACTTTTTTTGCCCATATCCAGCACAGCAGAGATTACTGGGAGGCAGCAGCAGCGCCGGGTGCTGGGGAGGGCGAGATAACTTACAAATCCTGGTTGTACTGAAGTTCAGCTCAAAGGCTGAGCTGGCTTTTAGGCAAGGCACGAGAGAGACTTCCATTCTGCTCTGTAGAACACAGCCCCCACACGCATCTAGGCGTGTAATAAGGTGTAAGAGAGAGAGATACCCTGTTATTTTACTTTTTTTTTTTTCTTAATCCTACTTTCCAGCTCCTTAGAAGTGCCGATGAAAAAGGAGGGCAGAACAAAACCAGAAGTGATAAAAAGCATGCTGAAAGCTACTCGATAGCAAACTGCTTTGGCCATGAATTATTGTGTACAGCCATGACAGCGAGTTATTTATTTTTAAACACAGGAGATGATTACTATTACACATCCAATAGGCCAAAAAAATATAATAAATAAATAAAATAAAAACACCAGTGAAAGGAGAGGTCAGAAGGACTGCTGAGAAGAGATAAAACCTTTTCAGAGAAGACTTTGCTCTTCAGAGACACAAGCCAGAAATGTGCAAAGAACTGTTGCATGAGGAGAGAAGGAAGGTTATCAGTAGTAGTAGTAGTAGTAGTATAGACTTCTAATGCCCGACACAGGCCTGGCAGGATTTGTAGCTCGAATATTCCAGCAAACAAAATACTACCTAAAGCAGACCAGTCAAGACGAGTTTTTCTTTGTAAGAACCACAACTGCAAAGTCTTCAGCTTTCTCACCCCGAGCCCCAGTGCAAGATTGGGGATCAAAGGCAGGCCTGGCCGGGGCAGGCCGCCCGCTGGTCTCCTTTCCAGCTCTATCTATGAAGGCCCCGTCTAAGTCGAAATAGCTTTGCCAGCTGGAGCAAACAGACTTCATTCTTAAAGGCAGCAGGAAATACCAGACATTAAAATCCTACTGTAGTGCCAAATTCTTCATTTTTGTGAACTTTGTGTGCCTAGCCCTGCCTGAAAAATAAATTCCCATTTTACAAGCGTTCTACCCCGATAGTTTAAGCATCGGGATGTCTCGGTTCTTCCAATATTTGTAGATGGGAGTATTTCATCTATGATTTAAACCCTTACTTTTTAAACCAAACACAAACGAGCCCAAGAAGCGGCTCCACCCAGAGAGGGTCCCAGTGGTGCTCTTTGACCAAGAGCTGCAGCAAACGTGATGCTCAGAGAAGCTGGAGATGCCCCATCTGATGGTTCTTCCCTCTGCATGGAGCAATGGCACCCGGCATTCGCGCTGGGCCGCTTAAGGCTAAGCAATAAAATCTGTTCTAAACACCAGAAATCATCAAGTCACACAAATATCCCAACTCTACAGAGTCACTCTTCCTTCTGAAACTCTGTTCTCCACCAGCCTTTGTAAGGAAGAATCCTCCCAGCTTCCACCTCAGTGACGGGCACTGGCGGCGTCTCGACTGCGGTTCCTTACATTCAGGAAAATAACTTGCAAGCCCAATAAGACCAAGCCCAGCTCCAAATGCAGATTTACAGTCAGGGTTAATCCAGAGGGAGTCTCTAACGATCTTCTTCGGCTCCACTTCTCGAGGCAGATTTTTAGCCTCTCTTCCTGCTGCGAGACACTGAATTATAACCTTGTCAGAGGACACGAGCTGTCCTTTAAGCAACAGCACTGAAATTTCTTCAACCTCTAAGTACTGAGCAACCCACAGAACAGAAAGCTGCAAACTAAACCTATTGCTCCTGACAACATCTTCTTTCTCTCTTTCTGCTTGGGATCAGTCTCATGACGCTCAGTAGGACTGTAGTCTCACCACCCTCACAGTGATGATGAGCAAGGAACATGGAGTTGGAAGACAAAGAACCACCATGAGGGGAGGAGAACTTTATCAATCTACCTATAGACAAACCTAACTGCTTTATTGAGAAGTTATGTCTATCCCACAAGGAAGTCATTAATCCAATGAAAATATATCAAGAAAAACACGTTGAAACTGGCACCAGACAATCAAAAAAAAAAACCCCAACCCAGCATCCACCCCAGGGTCTTGCAAAATCCCAGAATCAATGCTATGGGGTTGGAAGGGACCTCTGGAGACCACCTAGTCCAAACCCCTGCCAGAGCAGGTCCCACAGGAACGTCTCCAGGCGGGGTTTGAATGTCTCCAAAGAAGGAGACCCCTCCACTTCCCCGTATTCTCCGTTCTTCTCCGTATTCTCAGTGACTCTCGCTCAGTCACTTCCACAGCCAAGACAGAAGTGAAAAACACTTGAACTGAACAGAAAATACCAAAGCAAAGGTTCCCAAACAACCCAACTTTTACATTAGCATAAACATCTGGTTTTACTGGTTTCAGAAAAAGGTAGAGTATTTCCAGTTTTAAACTGGCAGTGCAATATTTTCATACTGGGGTTCGACCCGCTGAGGGGAGCGTTTTACGTTAATTCCTGCTGATTTACAGCAAACAACCAGCATCATCCGCTACAGAACAGCAAAACTTCCAGGTGCTCAGGTCACCAGAGGCCACTCTAGAGACCAGAAGTCTCTATTCTGCAAGTAGATAGAGAGGACAAATTTAAATAGGTTTTAATATTTGAGTATCTTTGCCTTTTTGGAGGAAGAGCTTTAACCAGAATAAAAATATTCTTTACCAAAAATACAAGAAAATATAAACTGTTTAACCCCTAAATGCCCAAATATCCTCAGAATGAAGCCTCCTGCACCCAATAAGCTTCAGGAAATCTCCACTTAATGAGAAGTCACTCAACAGGTTCCCTTTGAGAGATTTTATGAACATTCTTGAAGTTCAGGCACGTGGCTCAGTTCCACCAGTAAGGAATTCAGACAAGAGGATTTGGAAACAGAACACATTGACCTCAAAACCTTCCTCTCCAGTGAACGCAGAGAAGAAAACCTCAACACTCAAGACTGGCCCCAGTGAAAGTCGGCAGGCACAGCACCAGTTCATCCCAGTTCCCTGCTTGCCGACGTGCAAGATGATTGTAGAATCACAGAATCGTTTGGGTTGGAAGGGACCTTAAAGGCCCTCCAGTGCCACCCCCTGCCATCCCCTGGGCAGGGACACCTCTCACCAGAGCAGGTTGCTCCAAGTCCTGTCCAACCTGGCCTTGAACCCCTCCAGGGATGGGGCAGCCACAGCTTCTCGGGGCAACCTGGGCCAGGCTCTGACCACCCTCAGAGCGATGACGAGCACAAGGAACGTAGAGTTGGAAGACAAAGAACCACCACGAGGGGAGGAGAACTTTATCAATCTACCTATAGACAAACCTAACAGCTGCTTTATAGACAAGTTATGTCTATCCCACAAGGAAGTCATTAATCCAATGAAAATATATCAAGAAAAGCGTGTTGAGACTGACACAATACGATACCTCATCATTAATCTTGACCATATATAACATCGCTCCAGGCAATGGAGCTATTGAGATGAAGACACTTAAATCACTTGGCAGCTGGAACTCATCGTGCTGCTATAAAAATGGTTTATTAGCAGCACGCTTGGAAGCCCCACCTGAAACTTTCCGAGACACCCAACGCTTCATATCTGTGGTGGCTTCATCGCTACCTCACAGCTGCTTTCCAAAGCTTGTCCCGTTGATGCTAGGTCTGCCACCCCCAACCCTCGCGCTGCAGGCAGAGCTTTCTCACAAGCGGGGTGTCCCCGTGGGATGGCACCGCCAAAAAACCCAGGAATTCGGCAAAGAAGCAAAGAGCCAGTCGGCAACGAAGCACTAACGATGGTTTCCCTGATTGCGCTGCTGGGGCTGCACCCAGCCAGCAACCCGCGCGGCAGCGAGCGCCTGCGCAGCCAAGGGAGGATGAAGCCATCCACCGGCGGTTCTGCCGGAGCAGCTTTAGTGGAAATTTACATAAAAAGGCTTTTTGAAGTCAACATTTTAAGCAGAAAGACAGGGATTTGGTATTCTACGCAGATGCAAGCGCTTCCATTCTACGCATGACGAGCGTTGACTGATAATGCACATGGAGGGGTTTCGCCTTCTCTCCCGGTGTCCCTGATAATTCTCCTAACAGACACTGCCTGGAAGATGCCAAGTAAAAGGCACGGAACGCTGAAACTACTAATTCTGCCCTTTGCATCCCTGACAGCACCGGCTGCTGCTGGGCATGACAGAAAGCAGGCAGGTTCCTGACGTTTTACAGAATGCTCTGGGGTCAGAAGGGACCTCTGGAGATCACCCAGTCCAAGCCCCTGCCAGAGCAGGGCCACCCAGAGCAGGTCCCACAGGAACGTGTCCGGGTGGGGTTTGAATGTCTCCAGAGAGACAGAGACTCCCCCACCTCTCTGGGCAGCCTCTGCCAGGGCTCTGCCACCCTCACAGGAAACAAGTTCCTCCTCATCCTTAGGTGGAACTTCACATGTTCCAATTTGTGCCCGTCCCCTCTTGTCCTGTCACTGGGCACCACTGGAAAAAGCCTGGCCCCATCCTCCTGACACCCACCCTTGAAGTATTTCTGGGTGTTGACCAGATCCCCCTCAGCCTTCTCTTCTCCAGACTAAACAGACCCAAGCCCCTCAGCCTTTCCTCACCAGAGGGATGCCCCTCATCATTTTGGTGCTCCTCTGCTGTACTCTCTCCAGTATTTCCCTTGCTGGGGAGCCCAGAACTGGTCTCAGTGCTCCAGTTGGGGCCTCCCCAGGGCAGAGCAGAGGGGGAGGATGACCTCCCTCCACCTGCTGGTCACACTCTTCCTGATGCCCCCCAGGATGCCATTGGCCTTCTTGGCCACAAGGGCACAACAGAAAGCAGCTGGGTTCCTTACATTTCAGAGGGGAAGACATCAAGGCAGCCTTCCCACCACGTTGGACAGCCAGGTTTGGCAACACTCCACCAAGGAAAATGTATGGATTGATAGGAAATTTCTTAATGGCAGCCATCAAGATGTGTAAGCAGATACCTCCATCAACCTAAGTGACTGCGGACCGAGGAGTTGGACCCAAAAGCATTTTCATTTCACCTGGAGCGTGACAGGAGAGGCGCTTGTAAGGTTTAATGTTGTTACATGGACACGGAGACAAAGCATTTGCTGGTGAGCAAGAGGTACAAGATGCCACTAGGGAAGCTGCCAGAGAGAAGGCTGACACCAGAGTCACCTCAAAGACACTGGCAGCGGCTGTCTCTTGGCGGCATCTTCCTATTCGAATGGTTACCAGTTCTCCAGAGTCGTTTGCAGAAGACAAGGAAATCCCAATTACAGTCAAAAACCAGCCAGCAATTAGGTCTCCCCTCCACACAGAAACATGTATTAGAGCTAATTACCGTCCATCGGTCAATGCAACTGCAACTCCAATGCAACCTGGCCCACATAATTACTTGGCACTAACGGCAACCTCATAATGCAGCAGACAGACTAAAACACTCTGCGTCGAGAGCGTTTCCTCTCTGTACCAGGAAGTCACTTCTCATGTCAAATTTAAGGAGCACTTTGGCCAAGAGAAGACTGATGGATGTCCCTTCTCCCTTCCCCAGGACCAGGTCCCCGCCTGGTTGATGGTAAGTGCCCCACGCTCTGGTTGCAGCCTGTGCACGCTCCAAACAAACCCAAAAACTCAGCCAACAAAGCACCACGTGGATTTTCCTTCCAGCCAGGACACAGAAGACAATAACCACCCAAACCACCCCGTTTGGGGTCATCATTGAGCTGCCCTGGACCAGCTGCTGGAGGCTGCAGCAAGAGCTACACTCAAGAACTTGATTTGGGCACATCAAGTTATCAGCTTCAACCCACATGACCGAGAACTGTTTCCTTTTCACTTTTGCTGTTCTTGTTGGCTCAGCTTCCATTTGGTCCATCAGACCACAGAATCACAAAATCACAGCGATTGAAAGGGACCTTGAAAGCTCCTCCAGTCCAACCCCCCTGCCAGAGCAGGAACACCTAGAGCAGGTCACACAGGAATGTGTCCGGGCAGGTTTGGAATATCTCCAGAGAAGGAGACTCCACAAGAAGGAGACACAACCCTTGCCATCGAGAAACAGCTTGCAGAACTCCAAGATGCTGCCTGAGGGGGCATGGCAACATCTCCCAGCCATCAGCTGGCTACTGGACCAGTTTTCCCTTTGATTTATACCTCTTGGCAATGCTCAGAGAGCCTCTGCCAAAGCGGGAACAGCAGGAAGACCAAGGCAGATTTGCAGCTGCAGCTCCTCTCATCAGGATACCCAGAGACTCAGCAATTCCTTGGGCAATGAGACCACAGGGGCAGAACTGAACCAGTCCCTCTGCTGCTCCTGGTGCCTTCTAATGCATGAGAAAAACCACTGGCTTGTGGAAGAAAACACTTCCTGGAGCCAAAAACGTTGGGCAGAGAGCAAACACTATTCTGTTGCAGGTTGCAGAGAGTTAGTCATTAGTGTTAGTTAACTATTAAGTGATTTTTTTTAACCCCTTTCTGCCAGGTGTGTTTCTCCAAGAAGAAAAAAGCAAACAGTAGTTCCACCTTCCGTGAAGGACATGGTTGAAAGGCTGGTTTTTGACTGCAACAGCACGTCTTTTTGCTATGTCAGAGGGCTAATACTAGGCTGGGTACAGCCCCTAACCATGTCAAAAGGGGCAAATAAAGGCACTCCTTGGCATCTCAACAACCATCAGACGTACATCACCCCTCCAGCCACACCTGCAGGCAAACAGCACAAGGAGGTTTTAGAGGAGAAATGCTGAATTCACTAGAAAAATTCCTTGTGAGGCAAGTTTTTCTCAGAGCAAATGGCCATCACCCTCCTTTCTACGGGCCGATTGTGTGCAGGGTCCAACCGTTCTAAGTCAGTTTAATGGTTTGTCTGGGTTTGGTTTCCTTGCAGATTCCTGCCCAGTTCCTCAGTGTTCTGGAGTTTGTCATGTAACATCACCCTTTCTCCAAGGGACATACACTCTGGCCTAACAAATGAGTGGTTTAATGCACGTTTAGTGACTTACTTCCAGCAGGTACAAATTAACCAGACCACCTTTTTGCCATCTGCTTGGAGAAACAAATTCCCACATTAAGGTAATAAAATATGGTGATGTGACATTTCCAGAAAGGGAAAAGCTACAGAAAGGGACACTTGGGCACAGCCTGTCTCACCTCTACGGGGAAACGACACAAAATACACCAAGTTTGTGGAAATTTCCAAACAGAAGCGATAAATAAATAAGAAAAGCAAACTACCCCATGGGGCAAGTGGCTCTGGATGTGCCCATCGAGACTCCACCACCATCATAAAATAGGGAGGAGGAAGGGAAAGTTTACCCATCTGTTTCCAGCAAGGCAATCAGGTCACTGGAGAAGCAATTAAAAGGCTCATTGCAACCATCTCCTTCCACCCAGCCCCGGGGCAGCAGGTCCCAGAAGCCCTGATGAGCTGGGAGGTGAAGTGCTGGGATGGTCGTGGGACTGAAACACCCCCTCGCTCCCAACAACCTGCTGAAACGACAGGTTTTGAGATGCTGCCGGTTAAAAGTTGGCTGAAGTCATAATTAACACAAAGCAGAAATACAAAAGGAAAAGCTTAAAGACCCTCTGCTGCCTGAAGGCCACCTGCATGTTACTGGGGCACCAATAGAGGGGATCTGGAACCTCAGCAGGTGCCCCCAACGCACAGAGACTCAGTTATTTAAATATACAACAGATCACACCACCTAAAAAGACTTCATCCTAATTATTACAGCTGAAGAGTCACCACTGAAGCGCAAGTAGGAGCAAGACACCACCACAGAATTATGACAGAAAGAGCCAATTCAACAACCAGCTCTGGAAACGCTGACCAAGACCATCGACAGGGATGAGGAAAGGCTTCACAGAAGGGCATTGGCCTCCAAACCCAATTCAGAATGCCCTTGCTGCTTTGGAAAGGCAAATATTGACCTGGAGATGGCACGTGAAAGACCTCCTGCTCTCAGCAAAACTGTCCAAGTTTCTTTAGGAAGTTGTACCCCCACCACCCTGCGTGGCCAGGAGCAGAGTGCTCTCCTCAAGCTTCTCTCCAACACCTGGTCAACGTTCAAGCAGAAAAACAAGATTAGTACCAACCTATTTTCTTCTGGGTGCTACAGGCTCCCTTTCTCATCTAGAAATTCAGGACATTCACTCTTGATTCTCTTTCAACCCCACTGACAGCCTATAAATTATTACTTTATATTGCAGGGCATCCAACAGGCTCCCGCCGGGGTCAAGGCAACGCGCTGGAACAGAGACACCGGCTCCAGAAAGCTCCTCAGTCCTGCTCTATCAAAATACCCCTTTAGCAGGTGCTAAAGAGCTCCCTGCTCCTGTCAAATAAACTGCTGGGTCTCTGTCAATAGCTCCTCTGCTGCTCTTCCCCCTGGCAAATTAATTATCGGCCCACCCAGATCTTCTCCTTCACCGTATGAACTGATGCGCTGTCATTTAAAACACATTAAATACAGCAATAGTATTTACTTGAAAACCTGAATAATTCATGAAGGGGGGGTGAGGGGGAAAGTCTACACAAAGCCAGGAAATTTTGCCAACATCATTCTTTCAATCACCACCCTCCCCTCTATTTTTCCTGAACCGAAGCTGAACTGGGGGGCAATTAATATCCCGTACGGTTGGATCTTCCAAGTCCTAACAGCAGCAAAAGAATTTTGAGCACCTCCTTCAAACCCCTGCTCCACACCATCCATCACTTCCAGGGAAAGGCGGGTGAGACAGGAGTCTATGAATAACTCTGCTGCTTCTCCAGGATCCAATCTAGGCTGCTTCTAAATATGTATAACGCCCAGACTCCATTAACACATTAAAGCTTTGCAGATTGCCATCGGCGCTCCTGCAGCTTAACTTCATCTGTCCCCCACGAGCCAGATCCTCTACCACTTCCCTGCTAAAGAAAACAAAATAAAAAAAATAAGTAAGAATGGCTGCACTTTAAATATAAAACCTCGTGATGCTCACACCAGCGGATTGCTAAGCACCTCTAAGAGGATATATGGTTAAAACCTGGCAGCAAAACTTTATTCCCCTACTAAGCAGGAGCATTCTCCGGGGCTCTATTGCCTCACTGCTAATAAAAAGCATATTCCACGGTCACTTGAGCCTGAAGAAGTCCGGGAACGATGATGGGTTTGACAAGTCAGACAATTTGGGAGCAGACTCAGAGAACATCACGGGTGATAGAAGAGAAAACCTTTTAAGCAACTGATAGAAAAACAACCAACCAACCCAAAGCACCACCAGGGACTCAACGTGTTTGTTTTCTGCTCCAGCTGCACAAAGGCTCAGAGCAGCAACACAAAATGGATGCTTTTTTCCACCCTCAACAAACACCACCTTCATTTCCAAACAAGTTTGTCCCTCTGGCTAAAAATTAACTTCCTGCTTCTGGCTGGAGCTTTTTTAATTGCTAAGGCTGCTCCTTCCTGCTCCTTCAGCAGCCAGGAGAGAAGCGAAGGCATTCCCTGCCCGAGAGGAGTCCCGCTGCACGGAGGGACTGGAAATGACAGCTCGCACACACCAACGTCCTGACATCCCATTTCGGAGACAAACCTGGGCAGATTCAGGGACAGACTCACCCCCAGCTCCACCCATCCAGCCACAAAAGCCTGAAGAGCAAAACTTACCCCGTTTCAGGCAAAACGCCCGAGAACGGCACGTCTTAATTATTGGGCAGGAGTTTAAAGTTTCCTTTAATCATTTTGAAACGCTTTGAAATCCCGTGCCTGGTAGAGCAGCTCCCAGAGAGCTTTCATCTTTCAGCTGCAAGACACAGGGAAAGGCTGGAAACCCCCAGACAAGATTTTTCTACCCTCTGCTTTTTCATCTCTCCTTTTGAGTGAGCTTTCCCAAGTCATGCACGGCGAGAGACACCCCAACTAGGAAAGAAACTGTTTTAAGTACAAAAAAAAAAACCCACCCCAAAACCCTGCATTTCACACGAGGAGAAACTCCTGCTTGAAAAATCAGAGCCCCAGAAAGCAGAGCTTTAGGTTAAACGTGTGTATTTTATAGGGTATCCCAAGTCCCTGTGTAAGTACAGGAGGTTAAAACCCTGCCTCTTCTGCGCTCCCGAGCCCATGCTGCAGCTTGGAGAATGATATAGAAAGCACAAAAGGCATTAATTAACATACTTCTCAAATAAAGACCCAAACACCGAGGCTAAGAGCCTGCAGACCTGTTCTCAGGCACCACCACCTTCCCCAGAACAATTCACCATCGACACCCGCACTGGAGTGATTCCTGGATCCCATGGTAACACAACCACAGCTCCCCCCACTCTCACCTTTCAGCAAATTCCTACAAATACTGATTTGTTTTCCCCTCCCCAGCGTCCCTCGGAATTTACCCAGCTTACTCACCCTCCAAACCGGGAAAAGAAAAACCCCCAAAAATTGGGTTTTAGGCAAGAGAGCCCTCCAGCCGAACACCAGCCTCCCCCCAGCAGCACTAACACACCTCCTCTAAACACGCTGCCATCCGCCTTCCGCAGCTGCGAGGGACTCAACCGGATGAGCATTAACCATTTAGACACCTTACAGGAACTCCAGCCCCCGGAGTTAACCAAATCCAGGGAATATTAAGCCGGAAACGGGAAGGATCCGCTCTTTTCTTACCTTAAGCCAAGGGAGGTCTCCCAATTCTAACGCATCTCAGGCTTTTCGGATTCAGAAATAGATGGGTTGGTGATTTAAAGTGCTTTCCCCTCTCGGGTTTCCTATGGGGGGAGA
>VZTM01002771.1:0-11846 GCA_013400555.1 Jacana jacana | reverse complement strand
ATCGGATGAGGAGCCATTGAGGGAGCTGGGAGAGTTTAGTGTGAGGAAGAGGAGGCTGAGGGGAGACCTCATCCCTCTCTACAACTGCTTGAAAGGGCATTGTAGAGGTTGGTGCTGGAAGGGGTTCAGCACATGGAATATACGGGGTCTCACCCCGACGCCTGACACTGGGCGCACCACCTGGGTCAGTCATTTAAATTTAAAGGGCACTTTTCAATTTAACTAAGGTGGCTGAAGGGATGGCAGCCAATTAACAGCTGGGCAGGAGGATGGCATTAATAGCCCTGAAATACTTAAGCAGAGGTGGGATCCTTAATCATCCAAACCCACACGCAACAAAGCTGCACAAACACTGCACCATCCCCTCCCACCCCGAAAGATGTAAAATAAATTACATATATATCTATATATACATAATCATAGAATCATTTAGGTTGGAAGAGACCCCTGGGATCATCGAGCCCGGAATATATTCACTTCAGTAGCTGATTTGGGTTCTGTTCTGATTTTTGCTGGTGTTCAGTTTTACCCAACTCTGTTCCTGGTGAGGGGGGAATTTCTGTTCCTCTTTCTGTGGGACCCGGCCAGACTCAAGCCCATGGGGTTGAACCCGACTGACCCAGGTGGTGCCTGTTGGGACAAGCCCCTCAATTTGTCACCAAGGCAGGAAAACCATCCCTCCTGAGTGCTCAGTCCCAGCCCGGCCGGTTTCGCTGACTGCAAAACAGTGCAAAACAGTTGCTTAGAGTTAAAAAGGCCACCATGAGACCATTTAGGATTGATCTCCTTGTCCTACAAGGTGGTGGCCTCACCTTGGTTCTACGCAGACCCCTGCTCCCCAGTCACACCAGCATTAGCCTTGCAATGCAGGACGGTGGAATAAGGCCTTTATTTAAACATGTCCCACGAAAATCGATGGCAAACGGAGGGAGAGCGAGTTGTCCTGGGGCACCGAGGGGACCGAATCGCCCCAGGGTACCACGTTAGGTTGGACTGGGGGGCACAGAAGTGACATCAAACATCCCACAGGACCTACTGTGATCCACATTCCAAGCTCTGACCCTGGAAGGAGGAGCGAGTGCCAGCAGAGGGCACTCGGATGCCAAGAGAGGAGAGACCCACCTCCGAGTTTGGCCATTAGTCCTCGGGCGGTGGCAAAAGCAAGACCTTTGGTCTAAGGCCTACTTTCAGGCTCTCCTCCAACCACAGCAAACGTCTCCCCCGCCAACTCCAGTTTGGAAGGGTTTCTGCCATCCCCAAGCACTGGGCAGGGGTGGGTTTGCTTTGAACCCCAGCTCTGGTCCCCGAGGAGTCTCCTTCCACCCCGGGGAACCAAGGGGAGACGTGCCCTGTCACTTGTGGTGGCCGTTAAGATGAGGAGAACACAAAGTCACATCTCGAACCAAGGGTCTCCTGAGCTATTTTTTGACACTGCAACATTTTACAAAGAAAGCTTAAATCTTTCTGGGAGAAGTGGCCACCTTTAGAGCAGTAAAATTGGGAATTCCCTTGTTCCCAGTCCCGTGAGGATTAAATGGCAGCGTACCAAGCCCTACCTCGGCAAGATAAGCTCTGGGTTTTCAAACAGAAACTCAACCTAAGGACCGAAACCAGTAGGACCAGGCTCAAATGGGAAAAAGAAAAAAAAAGATTTACTGGTCAATGATGTTTCTGAAGCAAGAAAAATCTTACCACCGAGCACCCCTTTAAGGGAATTGTCAGAGCAGGGATGAAGCCCAGAGGCAGATCGTACACCATGAGCCCTGCGCCCCGGGCTGCGCGCAGGGTAAAACCGGTGGGATGAGAACTGCACACTCTACAACCCCTGCCAGGGAAAACACAGATGTTTATCTGCACCAGCAAAACAACAACAGCAATAGTGGTATTTTTCATTTATACAGGTTCAAAGACTTATATGGAAGACAAGTTTTTAGGATCAGGTNATCACTCACTACATGCCCTGATAAAGAATCCTTCCCCATAGGCCGCCTTGAGGTACTAGAAGGCTGTTATGAGGATGACACAGGTGGATGTAATGCAAAAATCAGAGTGGGTGAGCAAGAAGGGTCAGTGTCCCAGCATCTCAAGGACATGTGCCCCTGGCAAAGGCTGAGACAATAAACCTGCCTCTTCCAGGGCTCTGACACCCGGGTTTGCCAGGCACTGAATGGACTGACTGCTGACTCCCCAGTAACCTGCCCTTCTATAAACACACATGTCAGGGGAGGAAGCAATTCAGTGAATGGCAGGGAAACACAGCACCACCTTAAGTCTTCTCCACCCGAAAGAAAGGCCATCAAAACATGGTGGCTCTGGTTTTCATTTTCCTCAAGCCACCAGTACCATAAAACAGACCCTCCCCCCAAAAAAAAAAATTGTTTTAAGCTTATTCAGGTAAGAGGCTTGCGAAAAGGTGAGAACCTGATAAATCTCACTCCTGCAAGAAAGCCAATTTCTGCAAATAGCTCCGAAACGTGTCACAATTAGGCATCTCTCTACAGCCCGCAGGGTTGTGGCAGCCCATTTGCATAGCTATTACTCCATGAATTTTACAGTCCACAAATACCAAGGATACTCTAGCGTCACTGAACGCTGATGCCAAGGCTTGCCTTTCTAAGAAAAGTCAGAGTTGTGCAAAATCCTTTGTCTAAAGCATAACACCACCCCAACCCCCCCAGCGGGCGAGTTCTCAGCTCCGTGACCCTCTCCCCGTACGAGTTTAAGGAGCAATTCACCTTCTATAGATGGGATGAGGTACAAGGCACCAAAAGTTTACTTTGAGATGTAGTTCAAAGATCAAATACGAGCTTAAGGACTAGATGGGTATCGTGACCAGCCTTCTCCACGTTATACCAATAGGGATAAATAACCTCCTGTCCAGAGCAGAAATAAACCACGCAGCGGGGATAAAGGGCCCTCTATTGAAATATCTAGTGGAAAGAAGACCTGCAACCACCAAGGGAAGCATCTGGGAGGTGTTAAACCCAAAAAACCACCCCTTTTCTTATCTCCCACCACAGGGCTGACCCTCCTCCTGCCAATGAGCATTCAAGGGGTTTGATATCACACACCATATTCTCATATAAAGCCACTTCCCTACCGGAGGGAAGCAAATACACACCTTGCAGTAACTACAGAGGGTTAAACACAAGGGCATGAGTGTATTTCTTCTCTTTTTTCCCCCCACCCTGATGTTATTTCATAGATTGTGCAGAGGAACCCAAGTGTTGCATTCAGTTTTCCATAATTCTTCACGTTTTGTGATAACGTAACAGAAAAAGTTCTTTTTTTTTAGAGCCCAATTCCCAGCAGGCTTGGTATGAACATTCCCCGGGAGTGCTGTTGGTGCTTAAAAACAGGCATTAAACAGCTAAAACATTTGATGTTTGGAAACAAAGTTACCCATCTGCCAAGGGGTTTGGAAGCATTACACACCACGCAAGATTTTTCTGTTCTGAAACCATTTCATGTTAAAGAAAAACCTCCAGACACGCACAGCTTAAAGCTTCAAAATAAGCCTTTCCCCTTAGGTCTGCCTCCGCCACGCAGAAGCGGGTGTTGACTGTGAAACATCAGGGTTTTTTTTGGTTGCAAGAAGCCACCCACCACATCAGGCCGAGTATTCCGATCTGCTGCACCTCTACAAAATAATGGCATTTATAAATTA
Source organism: Jacana jacana (assembly GCA_013400555.1). Classification (NCBI taxonomy): domain Eukaryota; kingdom Metazoa; phylum Chordata; class Aves; order Charadriiformes; family Jacanidae; genus Jacana; species Jacana jacana. Next base: position 8,179 of record VZTM01002771.1, on the reverse strand, counting down.
ATCATAACACTTAAAAATAACTGACCTACTTTGCCTGGTCACCTGGGATCTCCTTTGCACAAGCATCCAAGGCAGGAATTACCCTCTGTGAAGGTGCTGAGCATCCAGCTGAGGTTTCACAGCAAGCTGCTGCAGAACCTCCACCATGTCCATGCTCTGCTGCCAGCGCAAGGCTGTCAGGGGGGCTCAGGAAACACAGAACCACCACAGAGTTTGGAAGAGACCTCTGGAGACCATCCAGTCCAAGCCCTTGCCTGAGCAGGTCCCACAGGAACATGTCCAGTTGGGGCTTGAATGTCGACAGACTCCACCACCTCTCTGGGCAGCCTCTGCCAGGGTTAAAACACCCTCACAGGAAAGAAGTTTCTCGCATTGAGATGGAACTTCCTATGGTTAAGTTTGTGCCCGTTGCCCCTTGTCCTGTCCCCGGGCACCACCTGGGCCTGACCCCATCCTCTTGCCACCTGCCCTTTAGCTCTTGCTCAGCATCAATGAGGTCCCCGCTCAGTCTGCTCTTCTCCACCTGAACAGCCCCAGGTCCCTCAGCCTTTCCTCAGTAGAGAGAAGCTCCAGTCCCTTGACCATCTTTTCCAAGACTCCCAGCTCCAAGGTCCAGTTATCTCCATCAGGTTTCCTTCACCAGAAATCCTATGGTCTGGCAGGCCCTGAGGGCATGGGGGGCCCATGGGGGCACACTCTTACCACCAGAGGTACTGGAACCTTCAGCCACAGAGCAGTGGTTTGTAGAAAGCTCATTGTCAGCCTGGGGAAGAGCTGGAAATAGCCTAAAAGAAGATAAAACACTACATCCTTTGGTGGCAATGCTCTCATGAAGCCAAGAACAGGCTTCCAAGTAGAGCAGCTGGAAGACAAGACCAAGAGTGGGTCGCAGGAGCATCCTTGGGGTGAGAAGCAGCCCAGTGCTTGCGAGGCCACAGGCATCAAAAAGCATTTTTGCCAGTAAAAAGGCAGCATTACACCAGTAACACTGGGCTGGGGAGGTGACCAAATTCTTCCCGTCTTCTAATCCTAAAACCCTGCTGGCTTTAAGTCACCACTACCATATGGCTGAGCTGGGTGAAGATGTGCCTCCCACCTACCCAAAAAAAGAGCAGCTTTTCCGACACTTCAGCTTCCTGGAAGTTTTGAGATTTTTCTGGAAGAGTACTCAGAGCATGGAAAATACAGCAGAACCCAGTAAGGGGTGGAGGAAGGTGCTGTCAGTGTACGGAGCACGCAGCTCTCTGACACCTCGGTCGTGGGATTGGCATATAACAGAGATTTTTTTTAATATATATATATATAACTTCACCTTCTGTATGGCAGCTCCAGTGCAAATTCATGATGTGGGCAAGGAAAAAGCTCCTCAAAACCAGTGACAACGGGAAATAGATGTGCATGACTCTAAGAAGAGGATTTTTTAAAAAGAAAAAAAAAAAAAAGTATCACAGCTCTAATTATACTCAGCATCTTCCCTGTTCTCCCACAGATGCCTCATCCTTCCTTTGCTTCATTTTCCTTTCCAGTACAACCAGACAGTCCCAATGGATCCCACTGGCAATGGAGCATCACCAACATGCTGTCCGCCCTCCCAGTATGAAGTACGTGACCTATTTTGGGTTCTCAGCTATGTGGAGAAACAGTTTATTCCCCCTTTCCTCCCTGTCCCCCCCAAAAAAAAAAACCCTCTACATGAAGAAAATGACTTCTCCCCTGCTGCAGTCCTGCAGAAGATGCCCTGATCTCATTTGTTGACATTTATCATTAGGAAGAGAGACATCTGAAAGCCCCGAGAGGAAAGAAAAGCTTCTTAGGGTTTTTAAGAAAGCCTACATTAAACAGCAGGGATGGCCAGAGCCGATTAGTCCTTCAGCTTGAGATCCACACAACAGTTAACACAATGGTTCAGGGTTGGGGGGGGGGTTTAAAAGAACTTCAGAGAATCAGCTAAGACAACACAACCAGCAGCCTTCGGTGTTCAACTTGGTCTTCAGGTACCTTTATACCAGGAGAGCCTGATGAATAAAGACGTATTGAAGCCACAGCTCAACTTCTCAAAAAAAAAAAACACCCCAATCAAAGTTGACATTTTTAACGAGATATCCTCAAGGAAAAAGTTTTCTGCTCATCTTTAAAGCCTTGAGACGCTCAGGAGCTCAACACCTCCAGGTCAGCCCACAAACCCCACTTACAGCCCATTACAAACGCAAACCCGCTCTTAGTCAGCTCAATAAGCAGTTTGACAGTTAATCCTTCTATCAGTTAATCTATCTATCCTGTTCAAATGCTGCTTAAAGCAAATCGTTAGAAAATTAAGCCAGCAGCCACCCGTTATTTCCTGTTCAGGCAAACCAGTATCCAGCCACCTGGTAGAACGACAAACCACACAAGGGAATCCAAAGCTTTGCAGAGAAAAGCAGCAATTCAAACCAAAAGTAAAATCAAATACTGCGAGAAGGTGACCTGACTGGATAACCTTTGGGTCTATTGAAACAACTCAACTCTATCTAAAAAGGTGGCAAATACCACAAGGACTCAAAGATTGGTGATACCAGCTGCCCGGGTTCAGAGGCCTCGAGGCCTTCACGGGGATGGATCCCACCAGAAGCGAGAACAACAGCACTGGTAGGGCAGGGCTTTTAAGGAATGTTTTCTTTCCACAGCTACCTTTGGCTGCCAGAATCACAGAATATCAGGGACTGGAAGGGATCTTGAAAGCTCCTCCAGTCCAACACCCTGCCGGAGCAGGAACACCCAGAGCAGGTCACACAGGAATGCCTCCAGGCGGGTTTGGGATGTCTCCAGAGAAGGAGACTCCACCACCTCCCTGGGCAGCCCCTGCCAGTGTGCCCTCACCATGAAGAAGTTTTTTCTCATATTGAAGTGGAACCTCCTCTGTTCCACCTTGCACCCAGGATGGCACCCAATGCCTGCAGCTGAGCTAATGAGCTGTTAATGAAGCAGGGTAGGAGAGGGGGGTGACATTCACCCATCCTGACTAATCCATAGAAACCATTTATTTCTTTGAGCATCTTTTTCTTTTTTTTTTTTTTTCCCATGAATAACCACTAAAATAAGCTCATTCTGTTGAGATTTAAGCTTCCTCTTTTCCGCCAAGCAAAGGAAAACAGCAAGAAATACTTCTCCAGGAAAACTCCACCCAGGAAGGAACGGTGAAATCATTTCGCTTTCCACGTGGAAGGCAAAGTTTAAGAGGAAGAAAAGTGCCTTTTCCAGCACCAGAGGCACTTCCTGAAGGTGAGTTCAACCCTGGGGGGATAGAGAAGCTCAAATAAAGATGCTGATTTTCCACTTGTGAGGGGAGCCCCGCAGCCTCCCCGCCTCCGGGAGCATCCGAGAAACCCCTTCTGTTTCAAAACTTTCTGGAATTTCCTCCAGACTTTAATGCAATTAAAAAGAGGAAAAGAAAGGCATCAACAGCCCCATTTTCCCCATGAGACCAGCTCATGGTCACTCCTACCAAACCTGCCCCTCAACAAAACCCACACAGCCTGAGCTGAACTCCCCAGCACCCCAGGAGGGACACAGAATCCAAGGAGCTCTAACCCTCTGGAATAGACCTTGTTTTTCAAGGCGAGGAGCAGGACAGAAAAGACTGAGCTCGACTGAAGCCACTTGGGGAGCTAAACCAGGCACTGACCTTCCATGTTCCTGCTACGTGGGAGAAGAGCAAGTGCTCCACCACCAAGTCACGCTCATTTTACACTCGCTTCAGTTATTTTTGACCCGTTTTTTCTGTCCATGAATTAGCCATGAACCCCAGCCAGTGCAGGTTGCCACTGCTCCTGTTTGCCAAGCCTGGGCTGAAGCTGGGCTCCTTCTCCTGGGAACACCCCAAGCAGGAACGTCAGACCCTCCCAGACATGGAAACCCTTCGCTCGAGTGAGCTTCGTTAGGCAGACTCTGCTCCTCAATCCAAATTACCTCTGCGTGTCCCTTCATCTGGAACCCAACGACATTTTCAGTTGCTTCAGAAAATCCCGTGTCAAGCCTTTTATTCTAATGAAACAGGGAATAAAACACTCCTGAAGGAGCTGAGATCCAGGGCTCCAAACTCCAGATGGCCGATTCGGCACGGGCGGCAACACAGGTATTCCCTAAACATCTTAATTTCCACGAGTGCGAATTCAGACAACAATAAATCCTAACTCCTGGAAACGTGGCCAAAACCAATTTATTTTGTGACCAACAAGCTACATGTAATCAAGAGGCTGTAAATCAGATTTTACAAGGTGACAGCAGCCAACTGGTTCCCGTATCAGGGGACACCGGCTGATCTTTAACTCCAATAACCCCAGCAATATGAATGAGGGAAAAAGAAAAGGTGGCATAGTTGAGATAAGGCGCTAATTAAAAGCTCGTTTCCTTTGGAATTAGCAGGGAGCCTTCTTTAGAAGGATCTCATTACCCTGCATTTTACCCATCACCTCCAGTATCTCAGATTCAATATTAACATTTTAAAACACAGCCCAGAAGCTACGCGCCGTTTTCCAGTAAAATCTGTTAAATATTAGCCAGAAAGTTACAAAAGCCTTTCCATCCAGCCACGGGTTCGGCCACTGCATCAAAAACAAGGGCCAAGGCCCACCTGTGGCTCTGGGGGCAAGCAAGGCACAACATTTGGTGGCCACAAAGGCGAGGAGGGATTAAAAGGGCAGCAGAGGAGAGGACGTGCCGCCTTCCAGCGCCTCCGAGACACCGTGAAGGAGCAGGAAGGACAGAGGATGCCAAGAGAAGGCGAGGTGGAAAGAAAAACAGGAGGAGAAGGTCTGGGAAGGCAAAAGTGACTCTGGAAGAGCTAGAGTCGCACAAGGCTCGTCTGCAACTCATCCCCAAATACAGGCGTTTATCCCCCAAATTTTATTTAGGAGCATCGGAATTTTTAGCTGGGGGGGGCGGGCAGGGAGGGAGCACAAAAAGGGAAAAACTGACAAAATGGCAATATTGTGAAAAGGGGAACGTGTTCTGCCCGTTTAGGTCTGGGGCAGGAGGTTAAGCCGATGAGTCCCCTCGCTTTGGAAAGCAGCAGCAATCACACCTTGGGAGTTCTGACTGCGGGTCCCAGGGGAAAGCCAGCTCATCAAAAACATACCCCAGCACCAAAGGAACTGGCTTAAGAAACACCACGAGGAGATGCCTTTTAATCTTAGGGCTCAATTAAACGCTCGGGGAAAGAGAGCTACTTGACATCTAAACTCGGTGAAATTCAGCTTATTCTTTCCCTTTTCTTACCAAAGGGGTAAAAACCCCGACCAGACAGAGAGGAGAGAACCAAAGACCCTCATCAGGTGTTATTATCACCCACTCCCATCCCAATGGTACGGCACCACTCCTGTCAAATATAATTTTGGGGGGCTTTTCGGGGTTTTTAAACACACTTGACCCATTTCTCTGCAGCAGCCACCCAAGCCCTCTTGGTTACGGCACCAACCAGGGCACCTCTTGCTTCTCCCCGCCGGAGCAGCTCTACAGGCTCGCTGTTACAAACGGGAGAGCTATTGTTAACGAATCAATTGGACAATGAAAGAGCTAAGGACGCTTGTCTTACAGAAAATTACTGTCAAATGCTGCCAGACCCAGCTTTCCCTCTTTCTGGGCCACCAGCCAGTTACTAATCATTTCAGGTCCCTACTAATTTTTAGGCGTGTAACACACTGAGCGATACAGAAAGGGGCGGCCTCATCCAGGCGGTGCTTTAGGATACTTTTATCCATCATTAAAAAAGAAAAAAACATCCCAAAAGCAGACAGGGACATTATTACCCACTAAAAAGTTAAAGGACCCCCCGAGGCACCAGCTGAAGGGACAACGTGCCGGGATCTCCCTTATTAAAGCAAGTCTTCCTGCCTTGTTAGAGCGCAGGGGCAAAAGCTGTGCCACAAGCCAGGCAGACAAAATAGTTGTGGGAGTTACACCCCGTCACGATAAGAAGGGCTTCTCTTCTCTAAAAGAGGTACAAAGGGCACCTGGATCATCGAGCTGCCTTTGGCTTCAATTATATTTATCGATCCCCATCTGTATGGGGGAGGGTCAGGGGTTTGGCAGAAGGGAAAGCAGGGCCTTTAAATAAACAGAGAGGAATATTTCACCCAGATTTCACAACACGAAAGATGCCTCTACAGATACATTTAGTATTGTTTAGGCTTGTCACAACTGGCCAAGTTCAGAGGCACAGAACGTCCTTAAAAACCTTGCTTGCTTGGCCAGCTCTAACCAGGAGAACTAATAACTACTGGCAACTCCTGTGTCTAATGGAAGAAGCCAAAAGGCTCAAGCTCCTAATATTAAAAAAAAAAAACAAAACCAACAAAAAACCAAAACCAGCCTCCACAACCCTGCACTTTTTGGGTCCGAGGTGCCACATTCCCCTGAAGCCAACAAGCGTGGTGTGGAAGAACTGGAAGATCACACTCCTGTATGTACGCTGATCCTCTCCAGCAACCTGGGAAGGGCCTGGGAGGCCTTTGCAACAGTAAAATTTAAATTTTTTTTTCTTTAAGGCAGAATATATGAGCTGACACTCACCAAACTGCATCATAATGCTCCTGTCACACAGCCTTCTTACCATGCCCACCACGGGCAGAAGCAGAAGAGCCCACGGACGCTCAGACCTATCTGGGGCTACAGCCTAAGCACATCTTATTTGTGTTCTTGTGACTCTGCCTTACAACAAAGTGTCCCAAATCCCCTTCATTCTGAGGGATCCTCCACCCTTCCCCAGCGAGGTCACGTCCAGCTGATCCCCGCCGTATGTTCTGAGACAAGACACAGCGCGGGTGATCCTGGAAGGTGCCCTCCTTGTTACAGGAGCACTCTCCTGCTCTCATTCTAGCTTGACCAAAAAAAAAAAACCCTCAGGGATATTATTTAATTTCTCCTTTCCTACAGAGAGTGTCGATGAGGGTTTTCCCCTCTTCACGCCACTCGAGTGGGTGTGAATTCCAGAGGAGCACACAGAGGCCATGTCGCTTTGAAGTAAGGCCCTTCAAGGGCGGGGAAGGGGGGGGGGGGGGGGGCGACTGTTCCCACACCAACATACCTCTAGCACAAACCCCAATTAGCTGCAGCCTTCCTAACGAAGCTGATTTCATCTCCTTACACCTCCTACGGCGCTCCTTTGATCCTTCGGGTAGACAGTTTTACGGGTGGCTGTTGCTCCCCCGACTCCAGCGAAGGGGAAGGTGCCGATTGCTGGGACGGAAGCGGATTCAGAGCTTGCTTGGACACAACCTGAGGTTTTTTAGGGTCCCAGCCAAAAACTACAGAATAAGAAAACATCCCGAGTTGAGCTGACCCAGCACCCCACTGCCTCGACGGCGAATTTGCCCTTCCTCCACATCCGAGGCGCAGCCACAAACACCCACAAAACACCCAGCTGGAGCCGAAGAGCAGCCGTGCCCCCCAGGAGACATCCCAGCTCTCGCCTGGGCCACCCCGGCCTGTCCCCAAAGGCCACACAGCAGGGCTAGCAGCGTCTCCCTCGGGCACCAGGACCCCTCCGGGCCAGCAGAAACCAGGTCACACCACACAAATAAACACAAATCCTTCTTTTTCCCCAATCCCCTCCAGCCACCGTGCACAAACCACCCGCCAGTGGGGACCCCAGGCCAAGGAGAACCCCTGGCCTTCCCTGGAAGGAACACACCGGGTTTTACCAGGACGGGGAGGCCTCAATTAGCGCAATTACTCCTTCCAGAGTTGGGTTCACCTTCAACCCGAGCTATTCCAGACAGTGCTCGCAGCGCCGGGACCCACCCGCCGAGAAACCACGGGCTGCTCCGCCGATCCCCGCCGACCACAGTCCCTACGCCCCTGCCTCGTCCTTACCGGGCTCTGAGGGAAACCCCACAGCCCGCAAGGTGAGGCAGGCACCCACCCCACGGGAGGAGGCCGGCCGGCCCCGGCTCACTCCCCGGCCCACCCGAGCGGCCGCAGCATGACACAACCTAGCCTTGCGAGAGCCCCCAGACCGCCCTTACCGGCGGCCGCTGAGGGAAAGTGGAGCCACCTGGGGCTGAGGAAGGGCCGCGGGCCCGCGGTTTCTCCGTGGGAGTGCTCCCCGGGGGGCAGCGAGGGGGCTCCGGCCGCCGCGGGGCGGAGGAAAGCGGTCGGGTCCCTACCTGAGGGCGCGGGCCTGGCCGGCGGCGGAACCCCAGCG
>VZTM01002770.1:296-33911 GCA_013400555.1 Jacana jacana | reverse complement strand
CCCCCTCTCCTTTTTTTTTTTTTCGGTCTTTCGTTTTGTTTTTTTTTTCCCAGCCTGTATGCTGCAGCTATAGCTTATTTGTCTGACAGTTACCTTGTACTTGATGCTGTGGTATGCAAAGGTTATTGGAATTTATATGCAAAGCTCAATGAATATAGAATTAAAAAATGCCTCAGAGATATTCCTGAAATGAGATGCCAAATCTCAGAAGTTGTATCTTTATGAGGAAAATTTGAATACAAAACACCAAGGTTTATGACTCTTGCACATATTAATTCATACCAATCCATGNAATTATAATTAAGATTCAAAAAACCAATTGCCTGTTAGTAAACTACCAATTGATAATAATGTAAAGGATATTTATAGTTCTTTGCTAAGTATGCCACAGATTTCCATCAATAACGTACTTGTTAATCTCCAAACATTTTATTCACTAGCCTTTTATTTACTATTGAAGGTAAGATTAGTCTTCTCAAGCCATCCTTTCTAAAAGTATCATGCTTTTATCTTGTTTGCAGATTTCAGCAAACACAGATGCTTCAGTCCTTTCCTCCCCTATGAAATAGTAATAACGGTATATAATCACTAACATCAGACCACACAGAAAACCTTGCCATAAAGAATATATAATATGTAGTTCAGCACTCATCTTGCATTTCTGCAGCTCCTTTCAGAGTTGTCTCACATATTCTATAGAGGAGAAACCAAACCACCTTACCCAAGAGAGGAATCATCCACCTCTGTGCAGAGCTTGAAACTTAGGGCCCTAGTTTTCATTCCTTTCACAGGGAGGTGGAGCAAGACTAGGTTGAAGAGTTCAAAAAATAAATTACTGAAGTGATAGATTTTGATTTATGTTTGACGTGTGTTACTGGGGGATTAATAATTAACCTTTATAGTTTCCTTTAATTATTATAAAACATCTGTGTAACTGTCATTTCAGCTGTGTGATGATGTGTAAATAATTGGGATGTGACTTTTTTTTGAAATGTTTCTTGCATCACGTATTTACTATAGTTTGAATGGCCTCATAGTACTAATTATTGGAGTCATTATGAGACACTGTGTCTTATCCCATTGTGCGTACAACAGTAAGAGAATCGGCTTAAGAACAGGCAACTATCTGCCACTCACTGCTTAGGCACTGGAGGGGCAATAGATGAAGCATGAGGGTGTCTCATCTGTTATTGTGCCATGGCTGCTCTTGAACCATTAGCACCAAAAACTGCTGAGTGTATGAGCGTCTGTATGATTGAGAAGAAATATGGTGTGCATTAAGTACTGAGGACAGTGATGGAAAATGACATGGTGAGGTAATGTAGGTTAAATTGAGGTAAAATAGCCACACTGGAAATCATAGCCTGAGTTGTGCCTGTAGCTACTGCCACAAGTGAGGGTCTTGGAGACTAGAGCACACTAGTCCTGCCCCTTTCCCAGTGGGAGAATGATGGTTAAAAATTAATTACCTGCCCATTCCTCGGCCCTCCCTCACAGTAGGGTCTGGGCAAGGGAGAGACAGAAAGAGATCAAGTTTAGTATGTCCTGCACATGTGGCAAGAAGATCAGTGAACCTATGTAGGAAGATATTCCCAAACCTGAAGCAGGGCTGCAACTTCACCCAGCCACAATTAGGTCTCATTTAGTTTGTTCTTCAAAGACACATACCTTACAGCTCAAACTAGAAAAGCACACAGGAGATTTAAAAAAGAAAAGGGGAAATAATGGTGCAAAGACAAATGGGCAGGATGTAAGAAAGCTCCTTGGACACAGGCAAGCACCACCACTGTCACTACAGTAGAATGGACTGCAGCGTAAGAGTATGAGGGCATCAGAAAGCTTGCCAGGAGCCTAAAGCAACACTGGTTTCCCCTGCATCTCTTCTCTTTTGAGCTAGACGATGTCATCCTTCCTCTATAGGTTGGCTGACTGCAGGGTGAATCCAAGTGACAACTATGAAAGCGATTTCTGCTTTCTATGCTGCCTATCATGAATTTTGTTATGGGCAGGTAAGTGAACTGTCTCACCCCAGGACTGGCCAGATAATTACATGGTCATTACTAACTACATTACTGAAGAGTAAATATGCAGTTATTTTTATCCATAAAATCAGCTCTTTCAGCCCTAAGACTAATTCCACATTATTATGCAGCAGTATGTAATTACTATAAGACAGCTTCTACCCTCAATGCAGGCACTATTCCAAATCTTTTAGCGTTTTCAATAAGCCATGCAATCTGATGGCAGGATTTATCCTCTACCAGCTACCCAATAAAAATTATAAAACTGTAACTAGAAAATAGGTAGTCACAAGACCCTATTACCAGGCATAAGCACTAATAATTCTTTTCCCATTAAGATTTGGAACCAAAACCTCTGTTTTGTTTTGTTTTGGTTTGTTTTTTCTTTTTTTAAGAATAAGTACATTATGTGGAGAAACATGTTGCTGTAACATTTAACCACATTTAACATTCCCATCACAGAGCACTGATCACTTTATGTGTGACTCCTGAGAGGAGGCACTGCAAAGTCTCTCTGGAGGTAGATATTAGGTAAAACATAAGAGGAAAAGTAGCAATACCATAACTGCTGATGTTCCTTGTAACCTTTTTCATTTCTTGCAGATACTGTTGCGTGATTTACCATGGAAAAATTGCTGTGCAGCATCCTGGTGTTTGGAATGGCTGTCATGGTCAACGCTTGTCCCAAGTATTGTGTCTGTCAGAACCTGTCTGAGTCTCTGGGGACGCTGTGTCCCTCCAAGGGTCTCCTATTTGTACCATTAGACATAGATCGAAGGACTGTTGAACTCCGACTTGGGGGCAACTTTATTATTAATATCACCCGACAGGATTTTGCCAATATGTCTGGACTTGTTGACCTTACTTTGTCCAGAAACACCATCAGTTACATACAGCCCTACTCCTTCACTGACTTGGAGAGCCTTCGTTCTTTACATCTGGACAGCAACAGGCTGCCTGACATTGGAGAGGATATTTTGAGAGGCTTAATTAACCTTCAGCATTTGATTTTAAACAACAACCAGCTAAGCAGCATCTCTGATGAAGCCTTTGAGGATTCTTTGCTGACATTGGAAGACTTAGACCTCTCCTACAATAACCTCCGAAGTATTCCCTGGGAGTCTATAAAGAAGATGATAAACTTGCATCAGCTCAGTTTGGATCATAACCTGATAGATTATATCACAGAGGGGACGTTTGCAGATCTTCAGAAATTGGCCAGATTGGATTTAACATCCAACAGACTTCAGAAGCTCCCCCCTGACCCTATATTTGCCAGATCTCAAGTAATTCCATTAGCTGTTACCCCATTTTCTCCCCCCTTGTCTCTTAGCTTTGGGGGCAACCCACTACATTGCAACTGCGAGCTACTGTGGTTAAGGCGACTTGACAGAGACGATGATATGGAAACTTGTGCTTCTCCTCCAGGTCTAAAGGGAAGGTATTTCTGGTATGTACGGGAGGAAGAATTTGTTTGTGAGCCTCCCCTTATTACACAACATACTCACAAGTTGCTGGTTTTAGAAGGGCAAACTGCTACACTGAAATGCAAAGCCATTGGGGATCCCATACCCATCATTCATTGGGTGGCCCCTGATGACCGACTCATTGGGAACTCTTCAAGGACAGCTGTCTATGACAATGGCACCTTAGATATCCTCATCACCACCTCCAAGGATTATGGGACTTTCACATGCATAGCAGCCAATGCTGCTGGAGAGTCCACTGCAACAATTGAGCTCTCAATTGTTCAGCTTCCCCATCTCAGCAATGGCACAGGCCGAGCAGCCCCACCAAAATCCAGGCTCTCAGACATCACCAGCTCCAGCAAGTCTAACCGTGGAGAAACAAAAGGCCCACCAGAAAGGGCTGTCCTGGTGTCAGATGTGACCACTACCTCAGCTTTGGTCAAATGGACGGTGAGCAAGTCAGCCCCACGGGTGAAAATGTATCAACTGCAGTATAATTGCTCAGATGATGAAGTCCTGATCTACAGGTAACTGCACTTGCTCTTTTGTCTTCCGATGGTGGTAGAGGGGAGGGTAGGATATGAATTCTTTCACTTTTAGGTCACTGATTTGACATTGAACTGAGGTAGCACTCATGCCATTGCCACTTGTAGCTTTAGCATCGTGTTTCTCAGTTTATCTGTTGGTCTATTCATCACATTTTAAGTCATATATTACAAATATCTGTAGTATTCGTTCTCCAACAACAGTTGTTTTCAGAAAAAATTCCAATTTAGGAAAAAATAGTAATATAGTTGGTAGTCTCCTTTCTAGGCTTTTCAAAGAAATAAAAATTTGACAGACTAGAAATCAGAAGTTTCCCTTTCCACCCCCTGTAGGTGGGATTGAAACATACTACCGAGAGAAGAAGCAACGTGGGAGGAAGTTTGTGCTGTCTCCCCATAACGCAGGCTCTAATTATCCTACGATTCAAGATTCAGGGTTGTTAGCAAAAGATTTTTCACCTATATGAAAAGCTCATTTCTTACTTCACTAATATCTGTTTCACACAACTGTAATAGCTCACAACTTTGGAGTATTTAATGTTTTATGGCGTACTAAATGCAAGAAGAGATAGAGATAATTTCAAAAGCAAGCCCTGAATGTTCATTATGCTCCTCCAGTTCTACAACTCCTCTGACTTTTAATGATGTAGAGCAAGAGTTGCTCTTGCAGTGAATCTAACTGTGAAAAAGAAAGAAGCAATAAATGTCAGGAATTAAAGATGGTTAGGAAACTGCTTAACAGTACAGGAAAACAGTGTTACCACTTTTTGCTTTTGTCTTGGAAGAATGATTGACATAGTGTATTCATGATAGTGATGAACCCCTAGAAACAACCCTCTCCTGCCTTTATATTGCAGAGGCAGCAGTGTCAGATGCACTGAGCTGCAATCTGTCTTTGGATATATGTGAGCTACCAGAAGTCAGAATCTCAGGGCAAAGTAGAACTAAACACATAAACTCCTATAGCTTTACAAGCATCCTGAACCTAGTGGAGAAAAACAGCATCTGGTGGAAGAGTGATGGGATTTGTGTTTTACCTCTAATGGGAGAACATCTCTGGCCAAGACATAGTCAAAGCCATTGATTTCCTCTGTAGGCTTGGTGTTATTATCTGCTGACCTGCAGGCTATTTGTCCTGCAGTGAGAACTGAGGCACCAGTCCAGTCATGGCACTATGCCTCCAGATCAGACCTTGCTATGTGTAATTTTCTATAACCCGAGGAAGTAAAAATGTGAGGTAGTAAATGCTCGTGTGACCTTTTCTACTCACTCTTCTCCTACAATGAAATGCAATTTTAAAGTTTTTTTCAGAACTGAATGTTTATTTGACATGGACAAAATTTTGTGTCAGAAATACCTTTATCTCAATCAGTTGTAGGACAGAAATAATAAAATTATTTATTTAGCTACTTCAAACTTAGTTACTCTTTGCCAAAAGTGAGAATGTTGACCAGGAAGTACAATTAATTATTTTTTTGGTTATATTTATTCAAATATGGAAAAAAAAAAACCTGAGGAAATTCAATTCTGTTCGCCTCCATTCCTCAATTATAAAAATATTTTTAAATAAGTTAATTAGTAGGTGCAAATTATTTGCCTTGCTCTGCCTAATGTACTGAGGAACTGGTGTGTTAGCTTTGGGACTTGCAACTACATGGAGTTAAGTAGAATGAAAGGATAAGATAAAACTGAGTAATGATAGAGTAATAGGAATAGAATGAAAGAAAATATGCTAGTGTCAGTTTTTCCTGAGGCAAAGCTTTCGGCAAAAACTCAACAGTATTCAAGATCTTGAGCCCAGTGGAAATCTGAAAAAAATACTCTGTAAAGTCATATGACACTGTATAGTGAATTTGTCCCAGTGAACAGGAATACCTTTGCAACCAAAATGAACATTAGTGGAGGTTGTCAGGTACTGGAAATGACGGGATGTGTTGATTTGCTGATGATGGATGGTTGGGGAAATAAAACAGAACAATGCAAAAGCAAAGACAGGCAATCTAGTAGCTGGTGAGAATCAGGTGCTGTGTGGAGAAACGAGAGAAATATGCTGTCCTGCCCACCTGGTGTGGAGGAACAAGTGGCTGTCAAGGACCCCTAAATTCTTATCCTGTCCCCAGTGTTGCTTCTCAGCGAGGTTTTGGTCCTTTGTTGCTTTACTTGGTTGTGGCTTCCAGAAGCATTGCAAGGACAGTGCTATTTCTATAAATCTCACGTGGGGCCTTTCTAAGTGTTCATTGATGATGGATAGCTCTTTCATTCACAGCTCTCAAAAGCACTTCACCAAGAAAACAAATTTTATTTCTCTACATTTTCCACTGGGGAAAAATGAAGTATAGAAAGATGAAGTGAATTGTCCGTTGTCCGAGAGTTAATCAGTGGCACTCATAATATCAAGACCAGCTCTCATCACTTTTATCCAGGGAAGCACTCAGTCCCTTAGAGTTAATTAACTAAAGCTGTTTTGCTGTAATTGGTCAGATGCATGTCACTGCAATGAGTGTGTAGAAAAACTTAAGAGAAAACAATTTCTACAGTGCCCGGCTCTATAATATGCTGTGTATGTGCTAAATGGGATGTGATACTGCTTAGCTGCTAAAATGATGGGCACTTAATATACATTTAGATACATCAGTATGCCCAAACTGAGGCACGCTAGCTAGACTCAGCTTGAAGGAATCCGGCCTCACTACTAAGAAATGTATGCACAAAAGATAAAACTTTGCTGCATTCTCTGCGAAGTATTTTTCATGAACACAGTGAAAGAGTGAAAGTACTTCTTCCTTCCCCCTTGATATTAACATCTCTTCTGATCATTACCCAGGACACCACTCCCATTCCCACACTTCCCAGCTGTGGTCTTCCACTTTCAGGTGCAGCAGATGGTACAAAGGGGATCGTGCCGGGCTGCAATGGCCCCATGAAAATTCAAAGGTGTGGGAGATAGTGACAAGTGTTTTCTGTTGGGCCTCCTGATTTCACTGAGGTGAAATGGTATCGCTGGATACACCAGTGCCATCATAATGAGAATTAGCAGGAGAAGCACTGTTCATCTGCTTTCTCCATCTGACCTTCCCTTGTATCTGTTGTCTTAGGGCCATCATTGAAGCTAGCAGCACGTTTTTATCTCTTTCAGTGGATTCAGGATGCATACTTCTGATACTGATGTAATGAGCATGGTTCTGGATCAGCATTCTCCTCTACACAGCTTCCCAGAGTGAAAAGGAGAAACTAAAGGGAAAAGAGTGATAGCTTGTGCAAATGTCTCAAAGAAGCAGCTTGGTTAATGTCAAATGCAAAGACAATATCTGCCCCTAGCACTGCCACTATATCAATAAACTGAGGCTGTCTAGGGGTGACATCCTATATTATCTTTTCCACTTCATTGGCAGAAGGAAATGTTCAGTCTTTATTGGAGCATGCACTTAGCTCTTAGTAGTATCTCAGAGCTTCCTTTTTGTGCCCTGACCTGTGCTCAAATTGAAAAAATTCCTATAACAGGAGCCTGTGCCAGAGTTGTGCATCACACACAAGTGAACACCATTGCATTAGGGATTGATGCATGTTCTCAATGAGATTTTTCTCTCTCAGACATGTCCTTGCACTGTTTTTAGTAATCGTACTGTCAAGATAATGTTACTGTTTCACTTGGAACAGAACCAGGATTCCTCTCTTTCTAGGTAGAGTGAGAGCTTGTTTTGCTTGTGGGTTGGGGGGAGAGTGGTTTGATGCTCTTTTCTTGTTTGCTTTTTTTCCTTGTTTTGTATTTATGTTGCTTGTTCATTCCAATTTTTCTTTTCTCTTTGCTCTCCTTAATTATTCATCTTTGTGCTATTCAAACCCCTGCTACTCTGGAAGGAGAATATAGAAATTGTTGATAATGTTATGAAGCCACATCATGGCCATCAGATGCCACAGGGAGATAATAGGTTGCTGTGTCTTCTGATTATACACATATGTTTATGAGAATAGACCCTATCTCTGAGAACTGCAAGTAATTCTTTTAGCTACAGTCACATAATAAGGTCCCTTGGGTGTGGCACATGTAACCATGGTTGATGCTGCTCCAATCCAGCAAACTCAATACACATGACACTGATGGGATGCACCCATGAGTGCTGAGGGATCTGTTTTGATGTCATTGTGAGGCCATTAACTTTGAACAACCATGGCATTTGGGAAAGATATCCAAGGACTAGAGGAAAGCAAATATCACTCCTATCTTTAAAACAGGCAGGAAGGAACTGCAAAACAGTCAGCCTCACCTCAGTCCCTGGGAAGGTGATGGACAAACTAATCCTGGGAACCATCTCCAGGAACACGATGACAAGATATGACTGGGAGTCACTAGCATGGATTCACAAAGTCACGCTTCATAAACTTGATAAGCTTTTACTGTGAAATAACTAGGTTGGTAGACAAGGTGAGGGAAGTAGATCTCGACTTCACTAAGGCTTTCAACTTTGTCTCATAAGATCCTTGTATAGAAGCTGATCAAGAATGGGCTGGAGAAACAATGGGATGGATTTAAAACTAGCCAAGCAGCTGAGCTAGGAGGGTTGTGATCGGTGACATGAAGTTAAAGCTGGAGACCAGTAACTAGTATTATATCCCAAGAGCCAATATCAGTCCACAACCTGTTTATCATTCAATCCTATTTAATATCTTCATTAATGACCTGTACAATGGAGCAGAGTACACCCTTAGCAGTTTTGCTGATGACACAAAACTGTAAGGCGTGGCTGATAGACCAGCATCATGCTGTCATCCAGAGGGACCTTGCCAGGCTGGAGAAACGGCCTGAGAGGAAACCCATGATATTCAACAAAAGGAAATCTCAAGTCCAGCCCCTGAGGAGGAGTAACCCCTGCACCAAATATGCTGGAGCCCCCTGGCTGGCAAGCAGCTTTGCAGAAAAGGATCTGGAGGTCCTGGTGGACACAAGGTTGAGCATAAGCCAGTGACATGCCCTTGCCATAATAAAGGCTAATGGTATCCTGGGCTGCATTAGGAGAAATCTAGCCAGCAGGCTGGGGGAGCTGATCCTTCTGCTCTGCTCAGCACTGATGAGGCCACACATGAAGTACAGTAAGTGAAGTGTCCAGTTCTGGCTGCTCAGTACAAGAAAGACATAGACATATTGGAGAGAGTCCAGCAAAGAGCCACTAAGATGATTAAGGAACTGAAGGGCTGAGACCTGTGACAGTTCATCTGGGAAAAGAGAAAGCTCAGGGGGAATTCACCAATGTCTTCAAATACCTGAAGAAATGGTGTAAGAAGTCAGGCTTTTTTCAGTGTTGCCCAGTGCCAGAACAAGAGGTATCACCTGAAGGTGCACAGGAGTTTCCATCTGAACATCAGGAAATAATTCTTTACTGGTGACTGAGCATTGGCACAGGTGGCCCAGAGGGATAGTAGGATCTCCATTCTTGGACAGGCTGTCAGGACATTGGTCTAGGTGGCCCCACTTGAGCAGAGGGATTGGACAAAATGACCTCCAGAGGTTCTTTCTAACCTCAACCATTCTGTGATTCTGTAATCCTGAGTATCACTCAGGTGGGGACTTTGTCACTGTGACATGATCACTGAAGAAAAGATATTTGTGTCTCTATAAAAGTACAACACAATCTAGAAAGGTAAGAGCCAAGTGAATTTTGTTATGCTTAGACAGTTAGGTGTTTTAATGCAGCAACTTTTTTATTCTTTCATCCTTTTCTGAAATATAAATCACCCTTAAACACACACCAGTGACAGTAAATGTGTATTGTATCCATCACTTTTAGCCAAAACCAAAAGTTTGTTACAAAACGCACAGTTGGTAATTGCTTCTTATTTGAAGGAAAATGATGCAGGAAGAGTAACCAATGTCCAACAGAGAAAGGGGTGAAAGAATACCAGAGGTCTGCAAAGCAATGTCTGTCTTTCAACTCAGGGTTGGAGAAGAAAACACTAGGAGACTTCCTCTATCATAGAAATCCTACCTGGTCCTGGGAAAGTACATTTTTGTCAGTGTAGATTCTCCTTTCAAAAGTGTTTAGACGTTTAAGAGCATCAGACTTACGATCAGTGCAACCTAAAGTACTGGCATACTTGATCCATTTTAAATAAGGGATTAAACTGAAAATAAAAAGATGGAAAATAGTATCTTTGGGGCTCAGTTTTCCACCTGTAACCTGGCATGGTAGCCACTGCCTTGCTTCACAGGAAAAAAAAAAAAAAAAAAAAACCAAAAAAAACCATTGGAAAATATTGTGGAACCAGGAGCCCACATAAATGCATAGGGAGACTGTTGCTTTGAAGTCATTGTGTGGTCTGCAGCAACAGGGATAGTAAGGAATGATTAAGATGGAGGATTACATAACTGCAAAACTTGAATTCAAGTAAGGCATCTGGGGATGGAGATTGTGTCTTTTTTATGTGTAGAGCACCCTACATGATGTGGGACCAAATCTCAGTTTTGGCCATCGGGCATTGGTGTAATATATAAATTCACCACTATTTCAAAAGATGAATAAATTTGCAAGTGTTTTGTAGAACTTCCCAGGTCATACTGAGCCTGCTGGCTGTGTTTTGAATTAAAGCAATGATACAGCCACTTAAAAATGTGCATCTGAAGTGCGACACCGCCATTAGATTTATGAGAGATTCAGGTCTGTTTTATTTTGTGGTATTTCTTACTAAGAGTGATAAAAATAACTGTACAAATTAAGAATTACTGTAGCACTATAGTCTCCCTAGCTTATAAATTCAGCACTGGAAAAAAAATGTATTTTATATATCTCTGAAAGCTTATTTTTTCCACATATATTTTATGTAGCAGGCAGTCTAAGCATTAAAATATGAATAAATGGCTCCACATCTCTAGCCTATTTAAACAGTAGAGCCATGGATTTGATTACTTAAACAATATAACAATGATTTACATTTACACAGCTCCTTGCAATGCAAGTGCTGTACAGACTGTCTGAACAGAGAACACTCCACTATCCACCGCTATCCTTTCACCTCTCAGTTAAATATAAGCTGCAGTTCGGCATTCAGGTGATAGCGCAACTCCATTTTATGAGCAAAAAACAGCTTTGGCATTTGCACTTACAGGTACTTTAACCTAGGCAGGAAATTGAATTTGAATTTCCCACTGGATAGGTGAGATAGGTGCTGCAAACTTCAGAAATATCTAAGTTGTGTAAGGATGTTCTCTCAAACAGTGCCACGTGGAACATCATGCATTAGAGGGGATGGCACCTTCTATATATTTCTCACACTGCTTGCAACAAAAGTTTATTGTGTGGAGTTCTACCAGCTAAAGACTGAAAACAGAGTAAGTCTTGCCCTCCTGCTGTTTGGGCAAATGATCTCAACATTCTGATGCTGTAGTAAAGTGTGATTACATTATTTTCTGAGAAAAGTTAAAAATACATATTTATTGTAATTTTAGAAAAATCAATATATTCTGAAAGGCCTGAAAATCCATCCTTACTCATGATTTGGACTGTGGGTTTATACAGATCACAGAATCATGGAATGGTTTGGGTTGGAAGGGACCTTAAAAATTATCTAGTTCTAATACCCCTGTCATGAGCAGGGATATCTTCTCCTGGACCAGGTTACTCAAATATCCACGCAACCTGGCCTTGAACACTTCCAGGTATGGGCCATCCACAATTTCTCTGGGAAACTTGTTCCAGTGTCTCACCATCCTCACAGTAAAGAATTTCTTTCCAATATCTAATCTGAATCTCCTCTCTTTCAGTTTAAAACCATTACACCTCATCCTATCACTACACTCCTTGATAGAGTCGCCCCCATCTTTCCTCTAGGCCCCCTCCAAATACTGGAAGGTTGCTATAAGGTCTCCCTGAAGCCTTCTCCAGGCAGAACAACCCCAATTTTCTCAACCTGTCATCATAGGAGAGGTGCTCCAGCCCTCTGACCATCTTTAGGGCCCTCGGCTGGACCTTTTCTAACAGGTCCATGTCCCTCCTGTATTGGGGACTTCAGAGCTGGATGCAGTACCAGGGGTCTTGTTATTGAAGGGCAGAGGGGGAGAATCACCTCCGTTGACCACTGGCTATGCTTCTTTTGATGCAGCTCAGGATGCAGTTTGCTTTCTGGTCTGCTAGCACACATTGCTGGCTCACGTTGAGCTTCTCATCAACCAACACTCCAAGTCCTTCTCCTCAAGGCTGTTCTCAATCCATCCTTTACCTAACCCATTTTTGTGCTTGGAATTGCCGTGACACATGTGCAAGGCCTTGCACTTGGTTTGATTGAACTTCATGAGGTTTGCATGAGCCTACCTCTCAAGGCTGTCCAGGTCCCTCTGGATGGCATCCCTTCCCTACAGCATGTCAACCTCACCACACAACTTGGTGTCTTCAGCAAACATGCTAAGGGTGTACTCAGATGAATACTTTTGGGTAAATTCCTGACACTTTTCCACCTCTTTTTCAGTTCTAACCTTGTCTCAAATCTGGCTAGGCATCTTCCTCAATAGCTCACAGCTGGTGCAAAAAGCCCTCCTTACCCTCAACATGTGAACTGAGCTATTCTGGTTGTATTGTATGCAGGATACAAACCTTCCTTCAGTCGAAGCATTTATATAATTAAACACTGAATAAAACAGCCATTCGGAGGAAGGACATCACATGAAGACATTAATCATCGTGTATTAATCATTTGTATTTGACAAGTTGAGACAGAAACTGTATAAAAATAAAAACGTGAAATCATAGTCCCAAAGAGAAGCAAAATTTATATAAGCAGAGCAGAAGGAAGTCCGACATGAACATTTGGTACTGCAGGTTATTTGAGACTGGTTTGCAGCAGTAGTGTGCATTGACTTGTAGAGGACCCTTAGCGAGTGCAGGCTTGCTGAAAGACATCAGACATAATGAAGAAGATGCTTCACAGAAGCATGCGTTCTGGGCTTGTAGGGTTTTATTTGTTTCTGCTGAAGAAATTTTCTTCTAGCCTTTTCTTTGTATTTTGTCTTTTATTATGGGAGAAGTAAAGGGACAAAGGGTATTTTAAGGTTGTTTTTTGTTTGCCTGTGTTTGTTTTTTCTTCCTTTTTTTCCCTTTGCAATATGAGAAATTGTTAAAAAATAAGGAATGAAATGCAGTGAAAATGCCAAAAAATGTGCATTGTCAGATAATGACGTGAAAAGAAAATATAAATTATTAAATGAATATAAGTATAAAAATCTAAAAATAAGCAAGAATTAAAGAAAAGTAGATGTACATATTAGTATTGTTATTAAAGTTGTCCTAGATTGTTGTGACAAATTGTCATCCTCCTGATGATTGCACAGAAACTAATGAGAAATCTCTCAGTCAGAGCCAGTCCAGTTCATCATGAGCAGAGGCAGACCATGCAAACACTACCCAGACCAGTATTTTCTTGCTGGATAACTACCACAGAAAGGCAAAATACGAAATGGCTGCTCATCCCTGCAGGAGAGATGTCCCTTTATTTGAGTATGTGAGAAGTATACGAGAGCATGTGAGAGGGCACTTGCTGCCCATGCCTCAGTGCCCCAGCAGAGCAGAGAAGGGCAAGCAGAGAAGGGAAATTCAGCATCTTTCCCTGGCTTGGAGGCATTCCCATTTACTTCAAAGTTTAACAGCTGTCAAATAACATTTAGCAAGATAGGTGGAGAGGTTGTATGCTCCGTCTCTAGCCCTGAGCTCTGCCTCAGGAGCTGAATACAAAGGCAAAGAGCCTGATTCTCATCTCAGCCCCTGTTGTGTTGCTGGGGTAAATCCACTACAGCCAAGGGTGTTGCACAGGGTGAAAAGAAAATCAGAATTGGTTTTCGGCATAAGACAGCAGTAGTCCCATTTTGTCTCTGCCGCTAATTATTTATTTAGCTCATCAAAAGCTCAGCATTTTTACTGGAGGGGGATTTGGGATGAGCTAATGCTTGCCCATAACATCTGCCACATCCCCCCTCTCAGCTGCTCTGAACACAAATGCCAAGAGCTGTCTCCACCCATCATTGCAATAATGAGCTACACATCTGATGCCAAAATAAACTATTGAAAGACGACTTTTATTAAGCTTCAGGTGAGTCAACAATTTAACGTTTAAATGAAAAGTTTTAACATATTCAGATTCATACTAGTCCTGAATATTAAGAAGCCAGCACACAGCTGCACAGTTACCACCATCTTTCGTATTTTAAATCTAGGGCAGGCTTATAGCAGTTCATGTGCTGCTCTGTGCAAAAACAAAACAAAACAAAACAAAACTAAACTAAACTAAACTAAAAAAAAAAGTAACAACCTCCCATGTAATCTGTAGTCATGCAAAGGAATAACAGTTAGCACCAATAGTTAGAAATGTTAACTGACCAAATTCTTGACCGAAGGCTTGTCTCAAAGCTCTCAGAACTGAGTAACCACCATTGACTACCATGGTTCAGCTGGAAAGACTTGCATTTTAAGGATTAGCATTATTTTCTAGAGAAAGATGGAAGAAGAAGGAGGTTAAGTAGTTTGCTCAAGGTAATTCAGTAAGCCAGTGGGAGAAGTAACAAGCCTGCAGAGTCTCAGCTGTAAGTAGTCCTGATTTAACTTTCAATGTGTTCCTAATTAAGTCCTTCCTCACATTATTTCCCCTCATAATGTCACGAACAGGGGAGAAAACAGAGCATTCTTGGTGTTGTTACTTGTTTTAGATATAGATTATAAATCTGTTTGACTTGGAAAAAGGCATCTTTGTTATATCAAACTCGCATCAGGGCTTGACTATGGGTATGTATCTATCCAACAGAGGTGTGTTGTCTCCTTAAAGGAATCATGAACACAATTAGACTTGGTTTCCTCCATAGTTCATACATGTAATGCACATTTAAGTACCCAAGATGTTCCACTTGATGTCTGAGTTTTCACTTCTTCATCTGGTGCCTGCAGCAGGTTCCCAACACTCCTTGTCTCTCTGGGGCTGATCCATTCAGTTCCAAGTAGTAACAAAAGATCCACTCTAATCGCTTCCTCATTTTTGGGTCATAGCTACTGTCATCTGGATCCTTTTAGGATACATGAAAAAAATATCAGTGACCACAGAGCATGACAACTACTTCTAGCCTTTCTAAATCCATATCTGAGAACTTCCTCCCTCACTTCACTCCCTCACTTCCTCCCCCCTTCATTTCAACTGAACACCAGCAATCCAGGTAATCTCCATACTACTAAGAAATCTCCTCCAACAGTGGTGACCCTCTAGTAAAAACAGGGGCTGAAATCTGCTTCAAGGAGAGGATGATTTATTTTTATCCACAGGTGTCTTGCAAGAGAGCTACAAATAAGAAAGGAAATCTTAAAAGCATACTGTATTCCTAAAACATACCAAGTTCCTAAAATTTGCCTTCCCAGTTTGAGATCATTCTGCTTAACATAGCTCCCACTTGCTCACGCACGACTCCAGGCTGTGGGTAGGTGAGACAGGGTGCCTTTGACAGCTCCTGCCTCCCCAGCCATCTGATACCTTACCCTGTACAGCTCCTCTCTGAAGTCACCGGAAGCCTTTTTACCTGTTTCAAAGTTGTCTTTCTCTTAGCTTTTTTGTAGGAGGTACTTGGAGGAGGGTACCCGCTCCTCCTGCTGCTGATTCCTAATAGTCCTTATCTCTCCAGTGCTGACCTTTGAGTTCTTTCTGTGGGAAAAGTTTTGAGCAAAAAACTATGTTAAATTCTAATGTAGGACTATTTTATCTATCAAATGCATGAGACATGGCAGGGCGGATGGCAATGGGAGAATAACTTAAAGTTACAAGCACAGCCAAAACGTGGTGCCTTATTTCACTGCCATAGCTGCAAACTCACCTATCTAATTGCTTGTTCTGAATTTCCTTTTCCACCCTCTCTCTTTCATACCAGGCTTTCTGTTTGTATGCTCAGGTTGTTATCAGAAAAAGAATGTACTTTTTTGTACAATGATTGCACCTGTTAACCCTAACATATAATAGCAATGATAAAGCTTTTTTTTTTCCTTTAGACAAATTACTTAAGTTTCATAATTTGAAAAATATAGATCTGTAAAAGATAAAGCACTAAAAAAAAAAAAAAAAGACAAAGAGAAATACACTAGACTAAACAAATTATACAGTAAGTCTTCATTATCTTTAGTTCCTATACTTGCCTACAATAGGCAGATTCTCTGAGCAAAATATATGCATTCTGAATGAGCAAAAATCATTCTTTTCAGCAATTGTTTCTCATTTAAAACTATTTTGAGACTTTAATTGAGATGCTGGTGGTGGGTAGTCTTAGTGTTAATGCTCTGGTCAGGGAAGAATGAAAGAGAAGGATTTCAGACAAGCTGAAGAACCTAAGAACAGGCAGAAATCAAATTCATACCCCATGTAATTTTTTAGGTGTTGTAAGATTTCAGTGAAGGCTTGTACTACAAGTCATTTATCCTTTCTTTTTTCTTAAAAGGGCACAGTAGAAAAGTAGCTCAAATTTTCAATGGTAAAGAAAGAAAATATGAGGTAATGGATGTCTTTGAGAACATGATATGGGTTATTTTGTTGTCATATTACCCTTTTCCCCCCAAGCATGCCTTGTTTTACAGTCTAATATGAGGGCAGTACAGACATGTACCCTATAATCCTTAATAATTTGTAAAAAGGCCAAGCACAAAGGTAATCTAGTCCTGACTCAGGATAACAGTCAGTGTATTGCAGTGTAACGAAACCTTGAAACTATAGCCTTTGAGAAATGTCTATGTTTAAAATTAAATGTTCTGACTTTCATAGCTGAGAAAAAGCTGCCCAGCCAGCAGGATGATCTGCCCTATTGCCACAGCCCTGACGATGTCTCAGAGCCACAGCATGATCATATGAGATCCCAGAGTATTTGACAAGAATCCCACAAAGTGATGCTGCCTAGAAAGGAAATAGAAATTGGCTTCAGTGTTTGGCAAAGGGCAGTGCAGAGTGGAAGCAAAATCAGCTCTGTGCCATGGTAACAGAAAGGGCTGCACTGGTGCCCAGCAAGAGAGAGAGATACTGAGCCTGACAACCTCCAATGGGAAAGAGCTTATCCAGTAGAGGCTACAACTGTGCTTTTGGGTGGCCAAAAAATCCCTGTAGACAACAAAGTAAGCCTATACCGTAACCCCCTTCTGTTCAGCTGCTTCTGGTTTACAGATTAGTTTATTTGCAGAGATGAACAGTTTGAGACAAATAGTACTAAGTGTGAATTTGTTCTGAATTTGCCCATCTGTCCTCCCTCCCCTTCCCCTTACATCACTTCAAATTTGCCTAGGTTTAGATTTTGCAATATATTTATTACCTCATAATTTACTTTAGTTTGACCAGAAATCAAATAAAAGAGCTCAACCCAAAACTTTGGTTTTTACTTTATTTTTTTCCCACAAATTATCTATTTGTTCATTTAATCAGCTCAGATTATGGAGTTGGTTCCTATGCAGATATCCCAAACCGTGTTCTGAATTTTTCTCAGAACGGGGATTGCACAGGCAGTAGCTGCCCGATAGACATATGGGCAACTGACAGCATCAAGGCACCCCACCAGCTCTGTCGTCTGGCAGATTGCCTTGGAGAGTCAGGCTTGATGAATCAGTCTTCCTGCCAGTGCTGGGAGGGAGGGGGATGTCTGCAGCTCTTCTGCAGAAGGCTGCTGCAGAATGAGAAAGAGATGCAGCAGTGATCTCTGAGCCAGAGTTGGGACAGCAACGTCCAAGCCAACTTGAATCTTGCTAATTTGAGTACATAGAGGCAAAATTTCAGCATGACTACTCTGGGGCAAGGATGCATTACTAGCCAGGTACCTGCTTTTCTCTCTGCTGTATGCAGATATTCACAGCCTGGGAGGACCATGGGGAGGAATTTGGTAGCTCTGCCAAGGTTTGGCAATGGGAGAGAGGAGGACAAATGAAGGAAACTAATATGGCTTGAAACTGGTCCATCTCTGTGCTGCTGCACTTTCCTCCCTAAAAGGGAGATAGATGTTCATGTAAGCTGAACAGGGAAGGGAGCCAAGACAATCCTGCTTCTCTCCACCACCCCTTGGTCCTTGCAGCCTCCTCTTGTTGCTATGTATGTCAACGACATGACAGTGTCCTGGTCTCTGATCAAGCACAAGGAGGAATGCTCACCATGAAAGAAGTTATATTCAGATGTTGGCTCCTCCTATCCAGGGCCTCATAGTACCTGGAGGGCAGGGGGGGGCTGTTGTCGAAGGCTGCTGACTGAGCAGAGGGCAGTGACAGCCCTGTCTTCTCTGGGTAGTGTCAGACAAACCTCCTGCATCCTCCATGGCACTAGAGAAACTGTAATGTCTCTGCTGAAAAAGCAGTGCAGAAGTATCTCTAATGGACACCTGGCACTTGTATAATTTGATTAAGATGAGCCACATCAAAGCTAAATCTATGGCTAGTACTTTAAATTCTGTTTTCTTTTTCTGGGGACACTAATGCCTTTTGTGAGGTGAAGGACTGTTTGCAGGGGGAAGGATGAAGTGAACACTGGTAGAAAGATCCATGTCTGTGACAAGTGTTAATAAAACCATTAGGGACTGCAGCAGTCCCACTTCTGGGCTCAGTGCACAGCACCAGGTTGGAGTGGGATCAAGAGTTGACAAGACCTTATGCTATACAAACTCTGCCTAATGGAAGCATATGAGGTTTTAGCTGTTTGGTAGATTTTTTCCCCACTAAAACATAATATTGTTGTTTGTTTCACCTTTTCGCTATGCCCATCCAGGCTCTCTCATGGTAGATAATTATATTGGCTGTAGTTTAATTAGCTAATTATGCCAGAGCCGTAAATCCTTTCATTTAGTTGTTCTTAAGCCGCTTCTATTTAGGTTTTCTCCTAGAATTTTCTTTGGTTTTCATTGTGTGATAGCACAGGTGTTTATAACTGGTTTCACTGGGGTTTATGGATATGCTGGTTATCCGAGTGGAGTTAAAGGAATTGCACTCTGGGGGGCAGAAGTGGCATAGTCCTGGCATACTCCAGTAACACACTGACATAAAACTTCCTGCAAAACTGAGTTGATATTTTTACCTTAGAGCAGAAAATAATAATTATTATATACTTTTACTCCAGAAAAAGTGATTTTGACCTTCATATTTACACCTTTAAAGGACCTACTTTACCTTTCAAACATAAGGATTTTTGATTTTGGCCTTTGTACCGTCAAACAAACAAATAGGAAACAATTCCCTTTTTCTTAGCAGGCTTAGTTTGCCAGTATATAAATCTTGCTCATGGTGCTAGCTGTGTACTGTAGACACAGATTTGAGAGCTCACTGAGGTGCTGAACTATAGGTTGCAGGTGAATGGACTCAAAGCTGTCTGGTCTTTCTTGAAAAATCCAAAGAAACAAGGAATAGCACATATAAGCAGGCAAGGAGAGCTGCTTCTTGGCCTGATTAGTGCACGTAGTGGTAAGGTTTATGTTGTCATAATGTGGAATTGTAATGTGTGTATTTTTTCAGTGATACCTAATTCCAGAAAAGTCCTACAACTTTCCATCCAAATCCATATAACCTTGTAGTGGAGATGGCCAATCACACTCTATCCCTTGCTATTTCATAGCTGTCCACTTAGAGTCACTAGATGTTTTTCACCTATAGAAGGTGGTATTGAGAAAAGTCTTAGTAAGGCTTTTTGCTGTCCCACTGCTTTCACTCTGTGTATGAGGGATTGTGCTGTAGAGAACTTTCTTCTTCTTTCTTTCTTGGCACCCCTTGGATGTGGCTAGTCACAGCAGCAAGTCCAGGGCTTTGACAAAACTTTTGGGAGCCTGTATCTATTATGAACTTGTTCAGGATCATGCTCTAGCTTAAGGTGGCCAAGCTGTGACCTTAAAGTTGCATGATGCTGAGAAGTTTCCAGCTTCGTTAGTCATGAGGACTCACTTCCTAACAGTTCACTGGTTCCCATACCTTCCTATTTAAGACTGGATTAACATGCTTTCCAAGCTTCATGGCTGTCAGTTAGTCAAACGGTATATGCCTGCACTCATTTAAAACCTGTTTTCCATCCTTCTTTACATCATGTCAGTCCAGAAACTTTGCATGTTTTTAGTGTAGCAAAGGGAGTCCAGGAAAAGTCATACTAGCAGAATCCTTCTTTTTTACTTAAGAGAAAGTCTCTGCATTCATTATTTGGAAGTGTTTCCCTGGCTTCTGCCATTTTCCTCTCTTCTGCTTAACCCTGGTTAAGCTTACTGACGACAGGGAGGCACATACTCAAAAGAGCTGCTGGCTGCTTTTCTAATCAGGTCGTGTTGACTAGTTCCCAGACAAAAGATGTTATCTTGGGGGAATTTTGAAGCTTTTACCACAGTTTACCCAAAGCAAATCTTAATCTATGATATAGTGGTACAGAACCACAATATAATTAATTGTTCCTTACATTGAACATGGAATAGACTTAAAAACTAATTAAAAAAAAAAATCTGCACTAGTTGGTCTCACAGTCATTGCAGCAGTGTGCAACATCTGTCTCGCACACCCTCCAACCACCTGCCTCTGCAATGGCTATGAAGAAGCAAACAATATATCAACTCAGTTTTATTTTCTAGCCATGTTTAAAAGGGAATAAACCCTGGAATATCTGTCCCATGGGAAATTCCAATATTGCAACATCTGTTTCTGTCAAGAATTAGGCTGACAATTCTCCATAATAGTTGCTTTGTTTGCTTATGGAAAGAAAACTCTAAAAGCATTTCATTTGGGAATGTGGAAATGATGCTATCAGACTCTGTGGATATTACAGCTTTGGGAGTGACAGCCCCATCCCCACCATACATCATCCCCCTTGGGGAGTTACTCTCCTCCTGGAAGCAAATTCATCATGTTCACTTTGCTCTCTCTCCCTCACCACAGAGGTCTTCCTTCCTTTCATATTGTCCCTGCTTTCAGCCCCTGCAGTGGGAAAGGGATGGTCAGGGTGAACAAGGAGAAGGCATGACTGTCTGTGGGCGAGTGGGATAGGAGCAGATTGATGTGGTGTGGGAGCAGAGCTGGCTGGAAGCAGAGCACCATTCACAGATGCCAGGGAGAGCATTGTGGCTCCCCATATCTATAGCCTTCATTTTAATTTTCCTGACCAAAAAAGAAAAAAAGAAAAAAAGAAAAAATAAAAAGGATCTAGTAGAAACTCCTATTTTTACACTAAAAACACATTTCATTTGAGGTATCCAACCAGCTTTGCCATCAGAATACCAAGATTTTGTTAGATGCATCTAATGTTAGTGCCTGTAAGAGCTTTGAACATGTAGTCTGAGAGACACCCAGCTGATGCAAAATATTCATGCACTTTACACAAGCTCCCTCGGGTAGGGGAGGTTTCACCTGAGTAATGAATTCCTCTGCTAGACAGAAACCGAATGGCTCTGCCTTATGCAGTTGCAGCTGCAGGAGCCAAAATCTTCTGGCTGAAGTTTGTGTCCTGGGAACTATCACATTTTTCAGTCATTCTCTGACACTAGCAATAGAAACCATGATTGTCCCAGCCCAGCTGTACCCTCCCCGCTATAGTTTGCACTTCAGGGAAACAGTAAGCCTCTCTTACATTTTCAGATGTTTTGCTCACATTTGAGTGCATGATGTTTTGGGTTTTTTCCTTGCAGTGACAACACAACTTAGGAGGTTTCCTGTTTATCTGCAGTGCTGTCTCTTACATGTTGCTTTAATGACAGTTCAAAAAGGCAGAGCTGCACAATGTTTACCTAAAAGCAGAGGAATGAAGAGGGAAGTTACAATATGAAAAGGGTGACATGTATGAATACATAAAAAGGTACATAAAGGCAGAGGGATCAGTTTTGGGGCGAGGGGAAATATCTTCATCTTTCCTTGTACCTTCCATTCCCAAATTTGAATTACATGTAACTTTGCTTAAAGGAGTCCTTATTTCTTTTCATTTTGTTTTCCTATGGATTTTTCTACAAATCAAGAGTTGAGTAGAGCTAAATCACAGCAGACCATTTGTCAGGACTGGAACCCCCTTTTCTGCTTGTTTTTCAATCCATGACCAGACTGAGATTTCGTCAGATTTTCTTTCTATTCAGAATTATCAGGTTGGTGGTTTTGTAAGACTTTTTGCTAACTAGAATAATTATGAGACCTATAAACTTTCACTTTTATGTGCAAAGAATTTTTCTGCTAAATGGATCATTTTCGACTGTGTTTTATGATTTGATTGGCTGTTTATCCTGATGCTCTCTCTTCTCATCCCACGATTTTGACCTTTTATGCTAAACAATATTTTACTGAGCACAGGTAAGTGTATATATACTTAGGACACAATTTTGTCAGTCAACATAGGATATTCCTGATATATGTATCTATCTTATACATAATGGCAACTACACTTGAGATAATCGAAAGTGGGAACAACCAGCCGTGAGGACTTAGAGATAAGAAATGCAATATTGCTTCCAAAGATGGCTTAACATAAACAGTTCTCTACAAGTTCAGTATTTTCTCTATTCCAGCTGAGAGGTAACAGGAGGTACTTTCTTTTGCTGTAAAGAAGGCCAGGATTGGAAGCAGAACAGCCTTTTCTGTGGATTCCAGTCCTATTTTGCGTCCTCAGAAGCTATGAAAATTTCACTGCTGTTCAGTCAGATTTGGATAAGAACCAAATCTTTACAGAGACTCAGAGATTCAAAGAAACATTCAAGCTTTTCTTAATTAGGCCATTGCAAATTCTAAATATCTACAGGTAACACAACTCAGGAAAATGTATATCTTTTTCCCCAAAAATGAAAAGTGAAATTATACAACATGTAAGAAAAATATGTAGGAAATAATATTCTATTCCATTAAAATTTTAAAAGTTTTCACTGGAAAACAAGCAGTAAAAAAGAGCTTCTTAAGTTCTGCTTTTGAAAAGGCATAGCTGAAAAGACTAATTTTTTTTTTTCTTAAATCTGTGAACACACTTATTAAAAATAAAAGATGCAAATAAAACTACTTTATTTTTTTTTAAATACACCACAGCTTCTGAGAACTACGGGAGACTTCTCCGCTATAAATCCAGAAAAGCTCCGTTAAACTTCAAAGCAGAAGTTTATGGTGTGTAGCTGAGTTCCTACAGTTAGCATTTTGGCAATCTTACATGCCTTCGGTTTTGTTTACAAAAAAGTTGAGTGTAGCTGACAACCTACACAAGCAGACTGCCTGGCTCCCCAGAAGGGGTTTCTATACCACCTATCTTCAGCACCTAGTTTAGACAGTGATGGCAAGGGAAGCTCAAGGAGGGCCACCTTTCCTACTCTTGCCAACTCTGATATGCAGCCAGAGTGGAGTGACAGCAGCTCTCCCTTTTCCTAGGGGTCACCTCTCAGCTGGACCTGTGAGCTGGCCTCACCACAGCCCAGGCAGCAGGGTTGGTTCCTCATGTTGCCAAGATGGGGCAAGACTCTATCTGTCCATAGTGGTGGATTTTGAGGTCTGACTAGCCAGGAAGGTGGAGTTTGTAATACCTGAGCCATTTGTAGATGATGCACTAATCTAAATATAATCCAGCTCTCTCCGATAGATTAATTTGTTCTACAGAGCTATCAGAAATAAAAACTTTTTCTGGCTAAAATCAGCAGATATATCACTGAATGACGTGACTGATACACTACTCCCACAGACAGTCCTTTTGAAGGCTGGTTCGTGATGTTATTATACAGCAGCTTTTGGGATAAATTGTGTGCTTCAGAATTCACTTCCCAGCACAACTGCAAATGAAATTACTATCACAGACGCACATACTGTGAACATTAAGTGATGTCTGCCTGTCTGACATTTTCTTCCTGCAAAGTGAACAACAGTGAATAGAGTATAGAAAGTGACAATAACCAGCCTTAAATTACTTCTCTGATTCCTTATCTTGGTGATCTGGTTTTCCCTCTCTTGCATTACATGCACATATTAATCTGCTAACTATAACCTGACTTGTGAAGAAACTCCTAGAGAGCTGGCAAGCTGGCATTTTTTTGTTGGCTTGGAAGGATTTATGCATTTATCTGTCGCAGGGATGTTCCATCATTCTCAAATGCTGAAACTTTGAGTGAGTTATGGCCCTGAGGAGAGGGAGATGCAGCTATTAATCAGTGGCAGCAATGAGATATCCCCCATGGGCATCATGTGCCATTGTCAGTAGATCACAGAACTGCTGTTGACCTTGAATGGAGAAAAGTAAAGGATAAAGGTCATCTTTATTTCATCTACACAACAAAAGTTTTGAAAATGGCTTGTCATGAAAGCATTAAAGATCTACTGCACAAAACCCTTGGGCTGAATGGTACTGGCTTCCCCCCAAGATTTTCAGATGATCAAAGTGTTAGGAAAGGCATTTTAGAACTGAATAGTACTGTAGAAACTGTAACTAACATGCTAAGCTGAAAAGACACAGGGTTTGTGTTCTTCTGTGTTTTTTTTGGTCCTGTGGCCTTCAGAAAAAGCTTCTAAATGTTGCCTAAAAAAAAAGCTTCTAAATGCTGTCTAAAGTGTTTTTTCCTAGGTTTCTTTTAATAGTGATAATAACACCCAGGCGTACCTCACAGCCACAGGCACGTTTCAAGTGGAAGTGGCTGTATACAAAACAAATGACCTATCTCTGGACACTCCAGAACTGGCTTTAAATACCTGGGACTACCTTCTTTTTTCCTTTTACATATGAAATTGTTATAGTCTACCTTCTTCCATTGTGTCTTTGCGTCCCCTTCAATTTCAACCAGTTGCCCAAGTCTTTTCATATAAATAAAATCTGGATACTTTTTTCCATGTTTATCATGGCCTTGAAAAGATGGCCTGTGGCCATCTGGGCTTTCTCAAGCCTATCTCTCAACCATTTTATGAGAAGCCACTAACTATTAAGCCAGTCATCTTGGCCAATAACAGACCATCATTCACCTATTACATTATTCTTTATATTCCAAATCTCAACCCCTGCATTCCTCCAAGAATAGAAGTTCATAGCATCTTCTTACTCTTCCCAAAACAAAATTTACAACTTTAATAATTCACAACAGCTTTAAATAGGCTGACTTTGTCTCCATCTTGCCTCAAAGTCTGTTGTTTGCTTACTGGTTTGGGTTTATATGCAGATGTGTAAACTGCTCTTTATGTTTCTCAGGCTGAAGTGCAGACCTATATATTCTAATCAGAAACAAGCTGTGACATTTTAACCTTGTGGTATGAACCAGTAGGAGGAAGTGGAGCCACCAACTCCTAATCTCCTGAGAAATCCTTACCACTGTATATCCTGTAAACCACTGTGCTGGGGCTGAGTGGAAGAATTCTTGGATGAACTCCTCAGCCTATGCTGGACTCTGCTGTCCAAAAGGTCAGACTAGATGATCATGAGTATATGTACCCCTCTAAACACTTGGGAACCAGCCACCTACAAAAGCAAGAATCTAAAAGTAGTCAAACTGTCAATCAAAGCCTTCTGGTAAAGTTAGCAGGTTAAATAAAACTGACCATCTCTGTGTACACTAATGCTACAGTTGTATGCATTCACATTTCAATTACCTTAACTTTTGCAAGCATGAACACTCCTAACTTTAGCTGACAGTCATGTCACAACAATCATACACTGAATGGGTTTTCTTAGGCTGTATCAAAACTAGATATTACATGGCCTTACCTTTCTTAAGAACTAAGGGCTTTTTTAGCTGACATGGTAGAATGCTGTCAAGCTTTCAGCCAGTGCTTGCCTCCAAGTATCATCCCTCCACTTAGTGTTATGAAAGTAAGGCTGATGGAAACAGCAAGTATTCATCATTTCAGAACCTCTTTGTCTAGAACTCTGGTAGCAAAGATCCTACCAAACCTTAAGCCATGTCCACGGGGGCAGAAAGCATATGACAGGATCAAAGTCTCTGTCTATCATTGTTTATTCCCTGGGTAATCTATTCAGCTATCATCTATTAAGTGTCTCCTGTCCTATTCCTCTGGAATCTTTTAAATGGATTTTGTCTCAGCAAGATCCAGCTTGCAAGAAACATTCGTACTTGTGAGTAAACTGAGAAAAGTGTTTTATGATACTTTGCACTGGGCTGCAACTGAAAGGGAAAAACATGAAAATATGTATTTCTTTCCTATGTGACTGTAGAAATGCTTTTTTTGCTAGCCAGTCCCTTGGACAACTGCATCCAAGGATTTTTTGAGCACTATACACACATATCTTTGCCATTCAACCTGCCTTCTGTGCTGTTAGTCATTGTGGAAGAGATTTGTTCTAGATCTGCCTTTTTTGGGTGTATTTTCTGGGATTGTTAGTGGTCACGGGAGTCATTAATCAGTGTCCTTCTCTTTGCTGCTTCTGCTGGAGTTATTGATATGCCTGTGTCAAGGTCTCAAGGTCCCAAGTACTGCAATACCAGCAGGGCTGCAGCTGAGAGACTGCAATATCAGGTTTCTCTTAAGAAATAATCACAAACTCAGTCTGGTGGCACAGGTTTGGCCAGCTTCAGGGAATCTTGGAGCACTTCTGCTGATACTGACTGAAGGAAGGGTTAAGTTATAGCGTGCTAGTGGCTGAGTGAACAGTCTCAATACCAAAAGGCCCCCTAGGACCACTGTGCACATCCCCATGATTCAACTCTGATTTAAACCAAGATGAAACCAGCTAATGCATTTGCATTTTTTCTGTATTGTCTTTTGTGGCCATACTCCCCCCCATACTTTATCCAAGTCATTCTGCATTCATGGTAAGCTTTTCTTCCTGACAATCTTAAAAGTGTGCACCACTGACACCAGCAACATCAAATTGCTTGCAATTCCTGCTTAGGTAAGGGGTTTATGTTTCAGTCAGGTGGGTCTGCTTTTGTCATGTCTTCATGAATTTTTGTGGGAGCAATTGTGGCAGCCATTGCTCTATCGGGCCTTAATTTTTTTTAGCCAATGAACAGAAATATCAGAGTAGCCACTGTACCTGCATAGGATTGTCTTTTAGCCAATAACAGAGCCAGATGTTCCTTCAACTCAGGGTAACTGTCTCTTGAATTTTAGAAAGGGTTTTCTTCAGAGACTATTTTAGTTACACACTTTTGGATATCAGTTGAAGCATTCTGAAGTCCTCCAAGTATTTTCCTAAAACTGCAGTGAATTCCTGTGAAACAATGACCCTTGGCTTTCATCACATGAGTCTCTCTGAAGAGGTTTATAGGTTCTTGAGGGACACTAACATTGTAATCTGAGAAAATTGCTTTGGTATAAAATATCATGCTAACATCTTTCTCAAACTGAGAGCAGTATAGACATTTGTAACTTTGAAAATTTGTCTTTTCACATGATTACAAGTTGCTCCCTTGAGAGACAAAAACTCGGGGCATAATGTCACTGAATTTAATTCTTATGGGGATTAAATCTACATAAATCTAAGTATTCGCATTATTTTTTGTGTATCTTACATAACTAGTCTCTGACAGTAGAGCAGATCCATGTTTGCTGAGCAATACGTAAAATGCCAGTTGTAATGGGAGTGGAATTTTCTCTCTCGAGGAATCATGAGCATATTGGAAAGCAGTAGACAGAAAAATGCTGAACATGAGCAGTTTGAGAAAAAAAAAAAAAAAAAAAAGCTGAAAAAGAACAATTTTAAAAAAAAAAAAAAAAAAAAAGATGCTATCTCCTAAATCCTCCGCTGGGGAATGTGTGGTAAGTGATCCATACAGATACACTCCTACAAGATAACCCTTTTTATAGGCTGTACCATATGTTCAGGTTCAATCACATTTGTTTTCATGCTGGAGGGAGGGTGGAGTGATTCTTTCCAGAGCGAGGTAAAAAAAATTAAAATCCACAGAACAGTGGATTCAGAAATATGTCTATAAATGTTCTGGGATGGTTCAGAGAAGAAGGAGTCCATTATCTGCAGACAAACCCAGAGCACACATGAAGAAACAAGCAGGCCACTGTATCTGTACACTATGGAGTGAGAAATTGCCCTGGTGGTTACAAAAACCTTTCCGTCCATTCACCTTTCCTCTGGCACTGAAGAAAGTTGCCAGCATGATCATTAAAAAGCAATTAATTTTCCAAATCATAGTTATAAACTTTAGTTGTGGCAGAATAAGTTATTTTTTTACTGCTGAGGTGGCAAAACCAATTAAGCATTCTTCAATATTTCATCGACTTTTAATCACTGTGAGTCAGCTATACCTTCATTAGGTGCATGGCTACATGAATTTAGGAAAAGACTGTCTTTGATTGGTGACTTATAGTCAAGTGAATGTGGGAGAAAAACATGTAATGTGGGGAATCATTTGGCTCTGGCTGTAGTTTCTGTTGGCTGAGACAAGTCAATTTTAATCTGCCTATGAGACATGTTAGATAGATAGTAACTTATCCAGGTTATGTAAAAGGCAGCAACTCATAAAAGTTTTCTGCAGTACCACAGCTCTATCTCTATTTCATCCCAATTTTCAATCACCAAATAATGATTAGAATCACTACTATCGGCCAATATTTCCAAATCAGATTTAGAAAAGAGATTCGCACTGAACATAGTGGGATAGTACAAATACACACCTGCAAAGATAGCGTGCACATGACGAGGAAAGGACTACACCCTAAATGTCTCTTCTGAAAGAAATCCTGAATCTTAAACGGGATAAAAAGCCCTAGAGGTTTTTTGCACGCTGGGTTTTTCTTGCCTTTACAACCTGCTGGGAAAGGCATAGGAATGAAATGGATGTGTTCTTCTTGAGATGTATCCAGGGGCTGTGGAAACAAAAGAATCTCCCAAGCAGACTTTAAGGACAAAAGACAGCTCTTGATAGACCATTCCCATTTTTCCTCTTTTGCTACAACTTTTAGAGGAAAAGTGGGCATTCCTCTTACAGACATTTGGGTACAGGCCACATCCTCCCCTCTTGTTTAGTCAGAGTTGCTGTTCAGCAGGTTTGCAGCTTCATATCTTCTGCTAATGACTCTCCCTCCTTCTCTAATTTTGGGAAGGCAGAGAAATAAGGAAGGAAGGAAAATATACTTATACATACATATATATATAAAATCCCTTCTCTCCAAAGCTGGCTGACTTCCCCAGCAAGAAAGTAGGAAAGGTCATTTCATCAG
Source organism: Jacana jacana (assembly GCA_013400555.1). Classification (NCBI taxonomy): domain Eukaryota; kingdom Metazoa; phylum Chordata; class Aves; order Charadriiformes; family Jacanidae; genus Jacana; species Jacana jacana. Next base: position 4,815 of record VZTM01002770.1, on the reverse strand, counting down.
CCAAAATGCTTGAGTCTAGCTCTAGCTCTCATTCTTCCTCAAGCAAAAACATAGACATTGTGCCTTGCTGAAGTCCTGCCACAGCCTATTGAAATTCCACGTCACATGGACAGCACTGTCTTGGTGTGACCTATAAAGGGAACTCAATCATCATTTAAAGAAGGGAGCTTGCAGCCCAGCAGCTGTGTATCAAGTGGTGCAGAGGTGAGTTTAGGACTCCTCCCAGCCCAGCTCACAGCAGAGAAGTCAAAATCATCAATTCTGCTAGTGGACCATAGCTTTGCAGGACTTTGTAAGGGACTAAACTTATCAACTTTATTCTCTTGCTCATACACTCTGAGCCGCACTCCAATACTTCTGGGGTGATCATTTATTGAGAAAACAAGGGAAAATGCTTTACTGAGACGTTGCTTTTTTCCAACTGCAGATGTAAGGAACTCTCCAAGCCCATATAGAAGTTAAGGAGGGACATGCTTAAGTTTCCTCTGAAGGATTATATTGGCTATTAGAAATGTTGAGTAGAATTTTATTTTTATTGATAATGCTCAGGATAAATATATGTATGGGAAAACAGTGTCATAAAAACCAACAATGGAGTTCTGGCTGCACTCTGCAAGAAACTTGTAATCTTTTATGTAATGTATTTTTAGAGGACTTATTTGTCCTGGTTTGAGGTAAAACAAACCAATTTTCTGTTCAGTAGTTTTACTTTTTTAGCTGGGCCTCTTCTAACTAACTAAAGTCTGAAACTAACAGCACATTGTTCAGAGAGTGTTTTGTCTCATAGTGATAAGACCTGATTAGACCAAGGGATGGTATGCAGAGAGGCCCTTGCTTATACTTATTGCTAGAACAACCAAGGTCAGGTAATTTTGTCAGGTGACCCAAAACTGACCAACTGGGGTATTCCATCCCATCCACATCATGCTCAGTATAAAAGCTGAGGGATCAAAGGGTCATGGCCTTCTTCCTTCATTGGCCGATGTCTGACGAAGACCCTGTCTGTTCGTCTGCCTTTGATTCTGATCCGGAATCCAGCTCCTGTCGGTCACCGAGTCCAGCCTGGGACGTTTACTGGTGCTGCTGGTGACGTGATCGTTGTCCTGGGAGCCTGATATGGTTTNGTGATCGTCGTCCTGGGAGCCTGATATGGTTTTGTATAGACTGTAGACTTTCTTTTTTATCCTTTCTTTTATACTTTTCAATTTTTCTTTTTTATTGTTTATTATATTATTATTATTTATATTTCATTAAAGTAGTTTAGTTTTTTTCCTAAACTCCTGAATCTCTTAATCCTTTCCTCTCCTCTCTTTTCCTTAGGTGAGGGGGGGGAGGAGGGGTCATCATCTGTCCGATTGGTCAAAACCACGACATTATTTTACCCTTCTTTCTAGGAATGACTGAGTCTGGCTTTTTATTCCTTAGTCTTTTTGGAGGGGTCACACTGAGGTTTTGATGGTGCTTCATGGAATCATGGAATTTCAGACTTGGAAGGGACCTCTAGAGACCATCTAGTCCAACTCCCCTGCCAAAGCAGGATTGCCTACAGCACATTACTGCTTGATATTATGAATCAATATTCAGCTCATCTTTTTTGCTCCTAAATATTAACAAACATTTAGCACATTTCTACTACTGATCATTTTGACTGGATGAGGATAACATTGCCTTGTCTGATAACAGAAGTGACAAATGATTCTTTATTCTCTAAGCAGGCAAAAATTGTAGGTTTAGCATCATTGTGTTTCTGATTTGCATTTTATTCCATGCTCTCCTTTTTTAGCTCTCAGGGTCATTTTTGCATGACCTACTTATTTATGCTATCTGAAGTTACAGCAGGAAAGCTCAGAGAAAATTTTAGAGAGTGAAGAAGAGTTTTGCAGACTTTACACTTGATACTGCAGAACAGAGCAATCTGCACATTTTCCTTCATTACTCATGTTTTGAAAGTTTTTTGAGGAAAGATAAAGAGAAATCCATCAGTTCATTTCACTTTCCACAGTATAGGATGCTCTTACACATATGATTCCACAGTACTTATAGAATTTCTCAATGAAATTATTCACATTGTTTTCTGTTATCTATAATGACCTCATATGTATGCCTATAACTTGTAGAAGCTTTTGTTCTACTGGTGGACAATGAAATATCCATGACTGAAAAAACTTTCAGGTATGATGACAAATAATCATGGTAAAGAAATAATAAACCTAGCAAATCTGGATGTAGCAATATCAGCAGACTGATGGCATACTTAGCATTTGTTGTAGTTGGTTTTCATGTAAAAATGTATTAACTTGCTGATCAGCTGCTCATTGCCTGAATATATTTAATCCTAATCCTAAAGCATATTCATTAAAACTGTGTTAACTTAGGATCTAAGTGGGTAAATCTCAGGAGCCAGGTAAAACTTTAATCAGTGGGAGAAGTTGAAACATAAGAAGACATTCTAATCTCTTCTTAATGTTACACCATTGAACGTAAAAAAATCAGTTGTGGTTCTCTGAAATAAAAGGAAGACAACAAATTTTAGCTGTCTTATGTTTATAAACTCATTTAATAAGTAACCTTGCTTAAAATTAGGATTTAATTGAATTCCTAGCACTTCCAAACCTTCTGTGTACTTTCTGTGAATGAGAAGTAACATGAGGAGTGCCAAATATGTAGTTGCAAAGTACATGGCAAGTACCTGGCAGATGAAAATCCAATAAATACTGCTCATGCTATCCTCTTTGCAATGGATTCACTATCACAACACACAGCCTGGAATACTAGACTGCTTATGTTCAGTGTTTGGGCTATGCCATTAGCTTATCATGTGCCTCAACTTCCTTCAGCTTTCTGGGTCTCATTTGTTATATGTAAGGAACTAGTACACTAGTTTTCAGTACACTTTGGTCATGTACCAGAAATCTGTGACAGTTGCTTAAGATCCTTTAGCAAGGAAACATATTTCTAGGTGATAATATCATGCTGGCATTGGAATCTATCATTGATTTATCCTTTTCTTCCTCCTGGGGTCATTATAAATTAAAACTTGTTGTCTTACTGGATGGATTTTACTTTTTTTTTTCAGTAATGTGTTTGTCAGTCTTCACACAGTATGGTTTTGGTCCAGGCTCAGCTTTGAAAGAAACAAGGTGTCTCTGATTGCTGAGAAAAGCTTTAATCTAATTTTGGTATCACAAGCTGAGAGGATGTAACTCTTCTGGACTTTTGTAGAGCATTCCAAAATTCAACGCCTCCGAGTCATTCTAGCCTACCCAGTTCTAGCCTTCCTTTCCTTTGCTTTAAATGCAATACCCAGAAAGTGGTAAAATGTCAAACCACTGCTTTAGGAAATGCTTTTATTACATGTCTATGCTGCTTTTTCCCACCCCCTACTTCCCTCCCAGCTGCTCATCCCTAGGAGACAATGCTTTTGACCATTAGTGATTTTTGCACCCCATATTCTTATTCTGCAATTGAAAAAAACTATTTTTCCCCTAGTGTTATTGCAAAAGTCACCCTGAACTTGGTTCTCTGTACCTTGTGCATTGTAATGCATGTTTCACAGAACTTTTTATTGTGAAAGAGTTTCTCCCTCTTCTAATCCAGAAACAAAAAGCTTGATGATCGATATTGGAAGCTTGTTTTTCAGACTTTCTTATACTGTTTTTCAATAAGTTTTCTTAATTTACAAGAAGTAAGGAATTCTACTGTATCTATTTTAGATAGTAAAATATATATCCAACGTTTGCTGAGAGGCTATAGAGTTGGGCCCTCAATCTTATAGTTTTCCTCTTTGCTTTTCAACCTGCCCGTGATGGTAAAAATCTCCCAAAGTAAACACCTTTTCATGTTTCTAAGTCATGGCTATGTTCTTCTCTGGACATAAATATACTCTGCCTGTATCTTTGGTAAGTTGATATTTCTTTAGCTCTAGCTCATTTTTGGAGAATTTGTAAATGCAGTTCTCCCTTCCTCTCCATGGGGAATTAAACTCTTTTTTTCAATTTCACAATGAGTGCTAGGCTCAAAATTCTAGTAGATAACTATTCCTGATCGCTTGAGATTATTCACAAGTTCATTCAGTGATGTGGGGAACCCTTACTCAGCATAAGATTAAATTTTTTAATAGTGCATAAATTGTGTCTTAAACTGATGTTGAAACACTTTTTTATCAAAATGGATATATCAGTGTATACAGTTTATATGGGCAGTGAGACTTTCAATTCACTCAGCAGGACTCATCCTTTTGTTTGGGATAGTTAGAATAGTCCTGTCAGCTATAAACTGACACCACAATTCTCCTACCAGTGTGCAAAGATTTTGTGACAGAAAAGCCTGAAACAGCATGCTGGAGTTTGCTCTGACCAATCCATTACGAAACATGCAAAACATAACTTCAAGCAGCGCTGGGAGGTTTTGTCATTCCAGCACAACCTTCTGGAGAAAAAATTAGCCTGTGTGATAGGACACAGAGTTTCAGCAGGACACATGAGTTCCAACCTAGCATAATGTTCTGCGTGGTAAGCAT